>CM064562.1:24343002-24365502 GCA_032716605.1 Paralithodes platypus
AATAGGTCTATGTGGCGGTCTCCACCTACGCCACAAAACTCCATTCTTCATATAAAAACATTCACCCTTCTCCTTCTTGCTCTCCTCTTCACTCACGGCACTGACAGCTAACTCCTTACACTCACAGTCATCTCGCTGCAACTCTACCAGGCCACTAGGACAATTAGGAGGGGTTTCATGATAATTTGGCTCAAGGTTAGCCATAAAAGTGTCAGACAGATCTACTACAGTCTCCACATCAGGCACAGTTAGAGCATCATTCACTACTCTTTCATCCCTTTTATCTACTTTCACAGTTGGTACAATTATATCTGAGGGAACCGCTACTTGAGCCATAGATCGAGTAACAGCACACACTGGGAAAACCTTTGGCATCTCCTTCTCGAGCTCACCGGTCAGTGGCTCGTCAACAGGGAAAAGTGACAAAACGGGGTCTGGTCGGACCCTCTCACCAGCCACATCATTCCCCAAAAGGAGCGTTACCCCAGGCACAGGGATGTCCTGAGGCCTACACAAAGCTATACAGGCTTCACCCTTCAGCAAATCACACTCAATCTCTCCATTCACCAAGTAAGCAGAAAATTTACCTCCAGCACCTCTCATTATTACTGATTCGCCAGTTGGGCATTCAGAATAAGGATTTACCATGAGGGTGCTACACTGCTAGTAGAACTAGTATCTCTCAAGATCTTTACCTCATGTACACAACCATTTAATTTCACACATCCAGATGAAATAAAGGGACAGTAGCTATCCTGAACTGATGGGGATACTAAGACAGGCTTAACCCTTGCGGGTTGCACCACACACACTACTACACCATTTCCTGTCTGATTAACGTTAGCTAGGTACTCCTGCGGTCGGGAGTCCTACTTCAAAGGCACATTTGGGTGGCTTTGGTTATTGGGAGAGGCAGTTACTGCGGCTATTGTTGGCCCCGATCTCTCGGCTCTCTCCTTGGCCCAACATTGATAAGCTAAGTGGCTTCTCTTACCACACTAGGTACACACGGAGAGACGTTACAGGCTTTTGCGAGTGACTAGATTTATCAGATTTGTGATAGGAGAACTTATTATCATAGGGCTTTTTCCCACAAAATTTGCTGTTTAGTACATACGTATCAGCCATGTCTGCAGCTTCGGCAAGAGTTTCTACCTTTTTCCCTCTCAAATGATAGGCTACAGATGAATCTATCTTCCATAGGAAGTTCTCAAGCAAGAATAACTCTTTCAGACCCTTAAAATCAGTGACATTTTTACTAGTTAGCCAGTTATTTATAGCTTTGTTCATGGTCCTGGCAAACACTGTATGAGTTTCCTCACATTTTTTGTGAGTCTTTCTGAAAGTCAGTCTATACGCTTCAGGCAGTAGTTGGTAGGTTTTTAGAATGGCTGCTTTGAGACGGTCATAGTCTTGCCGAACCTCAGACTCTACTGAAATGTAAGTTTCCCGACCTTGTCCTGTCAACACCGTTTGCAACATAAATGGCAACCGATCTCACGTCCAACCCATTCCCACAGCAATTTCCTCGAACAAAACAAAAAAGTCCTGAACATTATCCTCAGTGAATGGGGGAATCACACTAGCCATGGTTAATCCCGGAGGGGGAGCAATCACAGGAGCATTCGGATTATTTTGTGCCGTTAATTGGGCCATGCGATATTGATGGTCTAGCTGTTGGGTCTGCAAATTTACTTGTGCCTGATCTAGCTGAGTTTGCTCCAGAGCTTGCTGTGCCTGCCGCTGAGAGTTTGCTTGGGCAGCATTTAACCTAGCTAGCTCTAGGTACTGTTCAGGTGTAAATCCCTCGGGTAAATGCTCACCAAACCACATAGTATTACTGAATCCGCCCCCCACTGCTCCGTCACGCTCACCGCCCTCGGTGTCATTAATCCCAAATAGTTCGGACTTTATGAACTGTGCCATTTCTGGCTTTGTCATGTCCGAGACAGTTAACTGCAAGAATGAGGCTAGCACTTTTAATTCGTCTTTTGACAAGAGATCGATGTCATCGGCTGTGGGTATTGACTCTAGAAAAATCTTCCAATCATCGTTATTAATTAAATTAGGCATGATGACAGTAATATGGATGGAAAATTAGTGAAACTTATACAAAACGTATCCTGGCAAGGTCGCCAGTTATCTGTTACGTATCTTGATTTAAAATTGGTTAACTAAATAAAAGAAGATTGAACAGACAACATGTAAGGGTATCAAACAGCTGAAGGCCAATAGAACATAAAATATAAAAGTTTGTTCTGTTGTTACTTTCTTTCAATTAGCTGTTTTTTTGTTTTTGTCTTTTTCTATGTGATTGAGGGAGGCAAAAGGCAGAACTGCCTATAGCGAGTGCCTCCCCCATAGTTGAAAGAGTGACAGGGCCAAAATCAAGGGACGTTCGAGCCAAAATGCCTGGACACACGGAGTTTGAAGAAATTTAAGTCAAAGGAAGAGGGAAAGACTGATTCTGGGAGAGAGTTCCAGAGCTCAGCTGTTGAGTAGAAGAAAGTTTGAGAGTAACGTTTCACTCTTGGGTTGGAGAGTTGCACAGAGTAGGGGTGGGATTGAGTTGCAAGACGGGTACCTCGTGCCCTACGTAAAGGAGGTGGTATACACTGGGAAAGCTCTGTGGAACACTGATTATTATAGTAGCGATAGAATAGCGAGAGAGATGCAACATTGCGGCGGAGAGAGAGAGATTGCAGAGAGTTGGTGAGTGGACGGGAGTTAATGATACGAAAGGCCTTCCTTTCAACTTTGTCTAGGAGAGTGGTGTGAGAGGACCCTCCCCACACATTTGAACAATACTCAATACAAGGATGCACTATGCCCCTGTACAGAGCAAGAAGCTGTGCAGGGGAAAAGAACCCCCTAAGGCGGTTGAGCACACCCAGCTTCTGGGAGGCTGCCTTAGCAAGACTGTTAATATGGTCCTTCCAACTGAGAGCAGAAGAAAAAGAAAAACCAAGAATATTGAGAGAAGATGAAGGATTGATTTTTGTATTGTTGAAGAATAAGGGATAGTCCACTGGGAGTTCCGTACGGGTAGATTGTTACGACTGAGGTTTAAATATATCAGGGCTCTTATTCATTGGACTAGTAATGGCATAAATGCTACAACGGAAAGCGCTAGATCCAAACTCTGATGTATATTCCCAGTGAACAAAGAACACAAATACTCTCCGAGTTCTATATGCAATAATAGGCTATCAAACTCTCAATAAATGTGCGTCTACTCTAGGCTTAATGTTATGTGAAAACAGCCTATTACTACCTATAACCGAAGGTGCTTGGTTATGGTATGCAAAGTAAGGTGGTAAGAGAAGTTACAGCTTACGTTACTTTAATCAATAAATGTCAGGCACTCCTGCATGAAAGAAAGTGCACTAAAGTCCTTCAACACCAACAAGGAATCTTCTTTAAATGTTAGATGCTATAAAGATGCTCGTATCGGAAATGGAACCCAAAAAGGCAGGCAGCGGAACAATGCTCGTGCAGGCTATGCACACAAAAAGGCAGAATATATAATGCCGTCGGAGCCAAGAATATCCTAAACACTACAACAATAATAATGATCGCCACAACAATGCAGTATTCCTCTCAACAAAAAAGAGCCTAAGTCGTTTGTGTCTCAATACATCAAACTAGGCTGCGAAATGCTTGTGTAATCATAAATGGGTATGCATAAAAAGAGTAATTGGGTTGTTGTTGTTGTTGTTGTTCCCCAAGCTGCCTGGCCGAACAGCCCCAAGGCCCCGAGCAAGGCCAAGGCCATAACCGAGCGCCCCCACAGAACCCTCCCCGCCGACCACAATAAAGGGGTGACCGAAGCCACTCCATGGCGGGGAGCTTGAGGAGGGTGCGGAAACGCCCGGGAAACCAAAGCCCCACCCAGGGCCCTGTGCCCCTCAGCAATTATGAAGAGAAAGTTGAGGGGCAAGGGAAAAATGTGACGCTTTGGCTTCCAATCTTGGTAGATTGGGAGGTCAATCCACGTTAGAGACGCCGTCACTTGAGATCTAGAAAATATATAAGTAAAAGGAACAGTCAGAGTAAGCTATGGGTATGGCAGAGATTGCTCAGTTCTCACTCTGATAGACCAGCCCATCACCACATGACTAGAACCCAATCCTCTCAGCATCAGCTAGGAAAGGCCCTAGAAAGCCGCCTTTGGCGGGGGGATAGCTCCCCTATTTCAACCCTTTTCGGGGTTGGGCACCCGCCACAAAAAAGAGCCTAAGTCGTTTGTGTCTCAATACATCAAACTAGGCTGCGAAATGCTTGTGTAATCATAAATGGGTATGCATAAAAAGAGTAATTGGGTTAATATACTTAATGTCTACTATGACTGATAAAGTCTAGCTAGAGTCAATGATACGAGATACTGGTGCGCATGGCATGCCGCATAGCCTAGTGCAAATCTCAAGTCTGTGCGTCAAATATTACGTTATAGGGAAGGGTAGCTCTCTTGAGAAACCTTAATACCGAAGTATTAAGCGTTCTCCTGGCGTACCTCAAAGACAAACAACGAGCTTAGAACAGTGCAGAATGGTATAGGCAAAAAGTCCTCATTCGTGCATGCTCTACTCTCAATGGCACACAGACTAGAATTTACTCAATCAACTCCAGTTCTCAGGTATGTCGTGCAGCTTTTAACTAAAGCCAGCACTCATAGGAAACAATACCTTATAATATCAGACTCCTAGTCTAGCATTATCTAATCCAGCAGAACACTAATAATTATAGGAAGCGGTACTAAACAATATGAATGCCAATCAATGCTTCGTGATCAACTTATCTTAACAACTAACATACATGGGTTATATCAGACCTTAACGCACAATACAACTGGCCAGCATGAAGCTGATTTTGCAGAGTTAACCAGAGGGGGTATAATATTAATAAAAGGTGGTGAAAGATATGGAAAATAAGAGGGATAGGCAGAGGAAAAGATTATCAGGTGCAGTGCGGGGGACAGGTGTCAAGGGATAAGAGAGATGCGTTCTAGAAACCAGATCTGAGGGAGAGAGTGGCGAGGGACCTGTATATATACTAGCACTAGGTCGAGCCGTGTGGGAAAAAAGCGGTAACAAGTCCTCTAACCACTACCAAAGTAGCTAGCAAAACATTACGTCACCAAGCATGGTAAAGAACTCCCTCAACCAATCCCCACGAGGCCAGCCAGCTATGACATCATCGAGTATAGCAAAACACTACACGCCCCCTCTCACTCTGTTCTACTCTCTCTCTCTCTCTGATCCTATCATTACTAGTGAAGGATAAAACATATACTTTACAATTAAATATATAAAGCCTTGACATGGGTGAAAACAAAGAGCCTTTCTGGACTGCCCATGACACGAGCTTTCATATGAAATAAAGCACACAACAATACACAAACTGTAGCCACATCCACTGTCCTGGCGATCCTAGCGAGTCACTGTAGGACAAGCCATGCGGTTCTAACGGAGTGGTTAACGTCACACCCCCCCCAAGATTTTTCTCAGAGGCCCAAGGCTCACAAAAATCTGATGGTTAGAACCCATGCTATAACATTTTACAAAATGATAACCCTCCCAACACAATAGGTTAAATTATATGTAGTTTTGCTCCTCAAGAGCGAGCTTCTCTAGCCCAGCATTCTGAGAGGAGTGCAACTCAGAATTACTGCTATAAAATACTGAAAAAATTCAACTATCAAAGAAAGAGTTTTTATTTGATTTTTATGTTTTTAATTTGTTTATTTCGGCTGCACTATAGGGGCAAGCCTAGTTTTTTCTTCTATACCAAACGCTCAACTCCTGCTTTACGACCCAATACGCTGGGCTACAACCGAGAGCCAACAAGCACCAAGCGCAAAATACTATTCAAACTAAAGCAGGAGGCTACCCGTGTGTCAATCTACCCAGGATCATATACCCTTGAACGACCATCTGCAACCACGTTGTCACAACCGGCAATATGGCGTATGTCCAGGTTATATACCAGTAACCTTAGTGACCACCTGGTCAGCCTCATATTCCGATTGTGAAACTGGTCCAAGAACTTGAGAGGGTGATGATTTGGGTAAACTACAACGACCGGACCATAGGCTGGAACATAGACCTCGAAATGCCCCAGCGCAAGCACAACTGCCAGCAGCTCCTCCTCGACAACAGAGCAGCTCCCCTGGGCCGAATTGTACTTCGAGCAGAAACTAACAGGATGCTCCAGCCCACCATCGTCCTTTTCCACAAGGACGGCACCAGCCCCCACACCACTAGCCTCCGTTGCTAGTTGGAAAGGTAGGCTAAAGTCAGGGGCCCTGAGGATCGGGTGAGTGCACAACAGGTGTTTTACTTCTCTAAACACCTTCTCACACTCAGGCACCCATTTGAACTTCTTATCCTTCCAGTTATCCTCCACCTGAGCTTGACTGTCCCGTTCTCCTTCTCCACCTTGACTGCTAAACGTCATCACAGGCACAGTGAGAGGCTCAGGGGGGTGCCTCCCATACTCCTTCATGAGATTAACATGACATAACTGATTGCGCTTCCGTCTGTCTGGAGTGGCTACCAAGTAATCCAGGTCTGATAGCTCCTCAACCACCCTATAAGGACCAGCGCACTTCGCGGATAAGGGGTGACCTACAAGGGGCAGTAGAATCAACACCTCCTGACCCACGTGCAACTCCCTGAGTTCAACCTTGAGGTCGCACCTGTCCTTCCTGAGGGCCTGAGAGCTAGTCAAACTACGGCCAGCCAACTCCAGACGGCGCAACATCCGTTCTCGACTGTCGAGGACACACTTGAGCATAGAACAAGGTTTTTCTGCGCCCTCCCATACTTCTTCAACCATATGGAGAGGCCCTCTGACACAGTGTCCAAAGACGAGCTCATCAGGGCTGAATCCCAAACGTTCCCCAGGTACCTCCCGCACAGCAAACAAAACACATGGCAGGCCAAGATCCCAATCCTTCCCACTCTCAATGCAACAACAACGAAGCACAGATTTCAAGGCTGAGTGCCATCGCTCTAACACACCCTGGCTCTCCGGATGATACGCAGATGACACAACCCCAACAATCCCATGCTGCGGTATTGCTTGAACAAAGAGGCTAGAAGTGAAGTTGGGTCCCTGGACTGACTGAATCCCCTGCGGGTAACCATACCGGGAAAAATACACTAGCAAGTTTCGGACCACCGTCTTCGCCGACCTATTTCTCATAGGGTATGCGTCAGGGTACCTTGTTGCTACATCTCCCGACTGTGATCACTGTCCTCCTTCAACTCTTTCGTCTTTTTAAGCCCATCCTCTGCCTTTTCAGGAACAGTTACTGGGTCTTCTCCAGACTCGAAATGTGGTCCTAATTATGAGTCCCCGAGAAGGTCCGTTGATACTAAACTCTCAACCGCATCAACTTTCAACACCCTCTCGGTACCCTTCCTCCGCTGATCTAAAGATTGTTGACCAGAATGTGACTCCCTGGATGCAGGATCTCCGGTGACAGCACACGCCATAGGCTGCACCGGACACTTCTCAACCCACTCCTGCTCCTCCCTACTCACGTCGGCCGGCTTCTCGGCAACGACCAAGGGTGGAGCCTCAGAAGTAGGTCCCGCAAAGTCGTTGCCGAGAAGGAGGTCGACGCCCCCAACAGGTAACTTCTCCACAATTCCTACATCCAGGTCCCGAGTCACACCATCAACTTCCATCTTCATTCTTACAAGCGGGTATAACCTTGTCGCATTAACTCCCTGAACCAAAACCACCCGCGCCGTATTGACAGGTTTACCAGTGAAATTTCTCAACAGTGTTTGCGATGCCCCAGTGTCACGCAAAATTCTCACCTCATGTTTTCTACCCCCCCACTCCACACAACCGAGTCCCCTGTGGTCACTAAAGGCATCACAGACAGGGAATAAGCCTTCCGGATCCTTCTGCACTGGCAGTGTATTTACCTCGGAAGAAATGCCTCTAACAAACTCCGATGTCCTCTTGAACACTCCAATGCCGTGAGTAAAAGACACGGCTGCCGGAGGAGGTCGACTAGGGCACTCATTTGCCTTATGACCCTCCTGGTGGCAACTAAAACACATAAATTTCGGTTTCGGCTTATACTGTGATGTAAAAGGCCCCTGACTTTTCACATACGGTGTGGTGTAAGGTTTGGATTCAGTTTTAGTTTCATGGCTCTTCTGTTTAAATGTGTCATTGCTACGGGGAGGGGGAGGATAACGGTCCTTAGCACTTACATCGTACTTCTGTGAGGACCCGCAACCCCGAATCAACGACAGCCGTCGATCAGCCATTTCTGCTGCTTCGACTAGAGTTCTTGGGTTTTTCTCCTTCAAGTTTAAAGTTAGATCACGCCCGTGCTCTTAAAGAACTGCTCCAACATCATTAACTGCTTAATTTCATCAAATGTTGTGACCTTCTCAGATCGGAGCCAGTTCCCCATAGCATCGGACAAGTCCCGGGCGTGTTCCAAAAAGGTGCTATCTCTTCCCTTAGTTACACCCCGGAACTTCAAATGGTACGTTTCTGGTTGCAGTTCGTAAGCCCTCAGGACAGCCTCCTTGAGATCCTCATACACAATACATGACTCCAAAGGTAACGCATCGTAGGCTTTAAGACCCTTGCCTATTAATCTAGAGGATACAAGTGCTGCCCATTTATTCTCTGGCCACTGGTGTTCCTGACACTTCTTCTCAAAGCGTGCGAAAAATTCTGTTACGCCACTCTCATCAAACACCGGAACCAGTTTCAATAAGTGTGAGAGAGATTGATCATGAGCACGGTTACCAGCCCCAAGTCGCTGTCCCGTTGTCTCTACTCGCGACTTCTCTACGTCCATGTCGGCACAGTACCTAGTCGACTCTAAATCAGCTTGGATTTTTGCTAGCTCTGTTTGCTGCTGAAGCTCACATACCCTGATAGCCTTTCTCTCTTCGATCTTAGCTAATTCGAGCTGAAGCAATAATTCTGGAGTTAACCCTTGAGGAGGTGAAGGTGCTACAATGTTTGAAATTACCGGTGGTCCCCCCAGGGGCAACCCACCCTGCCAGTCACCACCCAACTGTGGACGCGTACTCGGGGTCGGCAGCAAACTACTGGGATGGCTGAGAGTCGAGTGTAGGGGAAGCATGGCCGAAGGGCTCTGAGCACTCAACTCATCTCGCTCACCAGTCACCCTGCCCAGTACACACGTTATCAAGTTATCCCTGGTCATGCTGCTAGTACCTGCATGACCGATAGCTGTGGCCAGGCATTGAAGACCGTACCGATTCACACCCTCCAACCGCTCGGCAGTAACAGGCCATTGCAAAAATATCCTAGCATACTCCTCACAGTTTACCTGATTAACCCTTTCATCATACTGCTGTTCCTCAGTTTCGACATTACGTACTGTGTCTCCATTCTCCTCTGATCTGGTATACGACATGATGCTCACAAAAATTTCCCACCTCAATATTCAGAAAAGAAGCACCCCAAACTCTTATACCTCAATATACACACACAAATTCTCGGAAATACTCAAGGGCTATACTATGTTGCAATTTTTTTTTTATTCTTGCTGATCCCCGCAAAATATTCCCCAAAACAACAAATGTTCCCTGCTAATAAATGTAGGTTCACCAAATCCTAGGCAAGGTCGCTATTTGTTACGACTGAGGTTTAAATATATCAGGGTTCTTATTCATTGGACTAGTAATGGCATAAATGCTACAACGGAAAGCGCTAGATCCAACCTCTGATGTATATTCCCAGTGAACAAAGAACACAAATACTCTCCGAGTTCTATATGCAATAATAGGCTATCAAACTCTCAATAAATGTGCGTCTACTCTAGGCTTAATGTTATGTGAAAACAGCCTATTACTACCTATAACCGAAGGTGCTTGGTTATAGTATGCAAAGTAAGGTGGTAAGAGAAGTTACAGCTTACGTTACTTTAATCAATAAATGTCAGGCACTCCTGCATGAAAGAAAGTGCACTAAAGTCCTTCAACACCAACAAGGAATCTTCTTTAAATGTTAGATGCTATAAAGATGCTCGTATCGGAAATGGAACCCAAAAAGGCAGGCAGCGGAACAATGCTCGTGCAGGCTATGCACACAAAAAGGCAGAATATATAATGCTGTCGGAGCCAAGAATATCCTAAACACTACAACAATAATAATGATCGCCACAACAATGCAGTATTCCTCTCAACAAAAAAGAGCCTAAGTCGTTTGTGTCTCAATACATCAAACTAGGCTGCGAAATGCTTGTGTAATCATAAATGGGTATGCATAAAAAGAGTAATTGGGTTAATATACATAATGTCTACTATGACTGATAAAGTCTAGCTAGAGTCAATGATACGAGATACTGGTGCGCATGGCATGCCGCATAGCCTAGTGCAAATCTCAAGTCTGTGCGTCAAATATTACGTTATAGGGAAGGGTAGCTCTCTTGAGAAACCTTAATACCGAAGTATTAAGCGTTCTCCTGGCGTACCTCAAAGACAAACAACGAGCTTAGAACAGTGCAGAATGGTATAGGCAAAAAGCCCTCATTCCTGCATGCTCTACTCTCAATGGCACACAGACTAGAATTTACTCAATCAACTCCAGTTCTCAGGTATGTCGTGCAGCTTTTAACTAAAGCCAGCACTCATAGGAAACAATACCTTATAATATCAGACTCCTAGTCTAGCATTATCTAATCCAGCAGAACACTAATAATTATAGGAAGCGGTACTAAACAATATGAATGCCAACCAATGCTTCGTGATCAACTTATCTTAACAACTAACATACATGGGTTATATCAGACCTTAACGCACAATACAACTGGCCAGCATGAAGCTGATTTTGCAGAGTTAACCAGAGGGGGTATAATATTAATAAAAGGTGGTGAAAGATATGGAAAATGAGAGGGATAGGCAGAGGAAAAGATTCTCAGGTGCAGTGCGGGGGACAGGTGTCAAGGGATAAGAGAGATGCGTTCTAGAAACCAGATCTGAGGGAGAGAGTGGCGAGGGACCTGTATATATACTAGCACTAGGTCGAGCCGCGTGGGAAAAAAGCGGTAACAAGTCCTCTAACCACTACCAAAGTAGCTAGCAAAACATTACGTCACCAAGCATGGTAAAGAACTCCCTCAACCAATCCCCACGAGGCCAGCCAGCTATGACGTCATCGAGTATAGCAAAACACTACGCGCCCCCTCTCACTCTGTTCTACTCTCTCTCTCTCTCTGATCCTATCATTACTAGTTAAGGATAAAACATATACTTTACAATTAATATATAAAGCCTTGACATGGGTGAAAACAAAGAGCCTTTCTGGACTGCCCATGACACGAGCTTTCATATGAAATAAAGCACACAACAATACACAAACTGTAGCCACATCCACTGTCCTGGCGATCCTAGCGAGTCACTGTAGGACAAGCCATGCGGTTCTAACGGAGTGGTTAACGTCAAAAGATAGATGCAGAAATTGGGTTTTGGAAGCATTAAAGGTAACAAGGTTTTCTCTGCCCCAATTGGAGATAGTATTTAGATCTGAATTTAAGAGTTCTATGGCTTCATTATGTTTGTCGTTGAGGGATTGCTGGCTGGGGCGTTCTGAAAAACTAATGGAGTAGTGTAAGGTTGAGTTGTCTGCGTATGAATGGATGGGAAATGAGGTGCAGTTGAGGAGATAATTTATAAAAATTAGAAAGAGAATAGGAGTATGGCTAATTTAGATAAGTGGACTGTATATTTGATATTGAATAAATATTAACCATATAGAATATATAATTACCCTTAGATGAACTCAGCTGGTGATTGGAGGATGGTGGAAAATAGGCTAGATAACTGGAAGTGGTTAGTATAGTAAACAAAGTATGAAAAGAGGCTACAATAGGCTAGGATAGGCTAGATATTTACGTTAAGTTGTGCTAAATAACAAAGATGATGATTTAGTGACTATATGGAGTATGAGATGAAAGTGAAGCGAAAACACCTGATTATGAAACTATAGGAAGAAGGCTTAGCGTGTGTAGCTGGGACGGAGGTTGGTTGGAGAGTGAGCGAGCGCGTTATGTTCGTCTCTGTCGTGACATACCGCGCACGCGCATAACATATGGAAAATGTATCCCATCTTCTTTACAATGAGATACTTATAAACAATCTTAAATAATACACACGTATATATATATATGGGAATTATAATCCTACAATACTTTCCCATATACTATTATAGAATAATATATTCTACCCAATCCTGGAACGTTCGACCAAGGTTATGGAAGCGTTCAACTTAAGACTACGGTAAGATACGTAACGCTACATCAACCCAGATTACGTAACATCGAGACTGTTCATACTAGTTTGAGTACACTAAGTATGGACATATTCCCACCAACAGAAAATATACAAAATTTACATGATTAGATTTGCCCGGAGGCAATCTTATCCCGCCAAGCTTGGGAGGATATCTGGGCTGCCTGTCGACGTGGGCGTTCGCCAGGCGCGTCAACAGGCTGCGCCGAAGTAGAAGCCAGAGAGGGGACTTCAATGGATAACTGATCCGAGGGGTGTCCTTGCGATCGAGGTCACCCTCAAGAGGATATAGTCGGACTGTTGGCCGTGTGATTACTCCAGTCCTGGTGCGAACCTTTGCTACCCGAACCTCACCATCACGACCTGGTAATAACTCCTCTATCCGACCCAATTTCCAAAATGCGCGCGGGCCCTCCTCATGGATGGTTACCACGTCCCCTACCCTAGGCCAATGACCTTTTAATGGTGTTAGTTTATTCCTTTGCGCTTCCCTTAAAGTCAACAGATATTCTGTTGACCAGCGATGCCAAATATCTCGCGATAATTTACGAATATATTTGTAGCGGGCCGATATCACTTCCTTACTTATGTAGTCTGGATCTGCCATAGTATCCTCGTCATGCTCTTCTGGAAGATCCCGCAGTCTGTATCCACGTACCAGTACTGAGGGTGTGATTGGGGTAAGTCTTCCAAATCACCAGAAGCATAGTATAGAGGGCGATCATTTACGGTGGCTTCAATCTCCAAGAGAATGGTGTTGAGTTCCTCAATCGAGATGAGAGCTCTACCCAACACCTTCTTCAGACCCGCCTTCACGATGCCTATGGCTCTCTCCCATATGGCGCCAACCAAGGCGCTCTGGCGGGAATGAAACGCCATTCGCATTTTACATCCGCTAGGCAGGTCTGAATCTTAGGATTGTTGCTCACTTCTTTGAGATATGTAGATGCCCCTATGAAAGTCTTTGCATTGTCACTCAGCATGATACGTGGATATCCCTGTCTACTGCAGAATCTTCGGAAGGCATGTAGGAAGCTATCACAAGTGAGGTTGGTGACCAGTTCCAGGTGAATTGCCCTGGTAACAGCACAAGTGAAAAGTATCATATACACCTTAAGATTGGGTGAATCTTTCACAGGGATTGCTCCACTGTAGTCAACCCCGGTAACTTTGTAAGGGTCACCTGGGGTAGTTCGCAGGTTTGGTAAGGGAGGAATTCCGACGGGATCATAATGTGTTCCCTGTACTCTTCTACACTTTAAGCATTTGCGAAGGACTTTCTTGACCACCTGCCTGATTCTAGGCACCCACCATCGTTGTCTTACATAGGTGACTATATGACCAACCCCATAATGACAACAGAGTCGGTGACACCTATCGATGATAAGATGGGTGAAGGGATGATTGGGGGGCAGTAGTATTGGATACTTACTTGCCTCAGAGAGGGCTGCCAATCGTAATCTGCCTCCGCAATGTATCAAATCCCCCTTCAAGTGTAAGCCCAATTGGTTGATCAGGTTATTCCTAGACTTTGTTCCCTTAACCAGTAATTTATATTTCTGCGTATATATTTCTTGTTGACAGAGCTTATGTAATAATTGATCTGCAATTCTGATCTCCTTCACATTGAGGTAAGCACTACCTGTGGACGGTGTGCCTTTAATTTTTGCTTTTACATTTTCTACAAATCGTATCACCCATGCTGTAACACGTTGTAACTTTTCATAGCTGCTGAATCTATCCCACTCCCATAACCGTGTGTCTTCGTCAGGCACAGAGCCCTGAGGAACACCAGAGTTTATAGGGTGAGGAAGTGAACAATGGCCGTCCACAACCGCGGCTATGGAACGGCCGGAAAGGAAATTAGAGACAAAGGCACAGATGGAGGGATAGAAACCGAAGGAGGGTAGTTTAGAAATTAAATATTTGTGCCAGACTCTATCGAAGGCTTTCGATATGTCTAGTGCAATAGAAAAAGTCTCACCGAAGTCCCGAAAGGAGGATGACCAAGAGTTAGTAAGATATGAAAGAAGATCACCAGTAGAGCGACCCTTAAGGAAGCCATACTGGCGATCTGAGAGCAGATTATGAGAAGAGAAATGCTTAAGAAATTTGGAAGCAAGAATAATTTAAAAAACTTTAGAAGACAAGAGATGAGAGCAATGGGACGATAGTTGGAGGGTTGAGAGCGGTCACCCTTCTTTGGGACAGGTTGAATGTGAGCAAATTTCCAGCATGAAGGGAAGACGTTAGAAGATAGACAGAGGCGAAAGAGTTTGCCTAGGCAGGGAGTCAGCACGGAAGCACAGTTTTTGAGAACAACAGGAGGAACACCGTCTGGACCGTACGCCTTATTAGTATTAAGCCCAGAGAGGGTAGAAAGTACATCTTTAGAAGAGATTAGGATATTAGGCATAAGTAAGAGAGAGGTGGGTGGAGAGGGAGGAATAGCACCGGAATCATCCAAGGTGGAGTTTGTAGCAAAAGTTTGAGCGAAGAGTTTAGCTTTGTCAGAGGAAGAAGAGATGGTTGTGCCATTAGAGTGGGAAAGGGGAGGGAAAGACGAGGAAGAGAAATTGTTGGAGAGGTTTTTGGCTAGATGCCAGAAAGCTTGGGAAGAGCTAGAGTTGGATAGTTCAGTGCATTTATTATTGATGAAAGAGTGTTTGGCAAGTCGAAGAACAGATTTGGCTTGATTCCGGGCAGAAACATAGGAAGAATGAGAGTCTTGAGTTTTAAGGCGTCGGTACCGTTTGAATGCTTCCTCCTTATTGCGGACAGCAGTAGAACAGGCGTGAGTAAACCAAGGTTTTTTAGCATTAGTCTGAGAGAAAGAGAATGGAATGTATGCTTCCATGCCTGATAGGATTACCTCGGTAATGCGTTCAGCACTCTCCGAGGGTCCCCGGCCACGGAAGCCGAAATCATTCCATGGGAAATCAAAGAAGTACTGCCGGAGAACCTCCCAGTCGGCAGCGCCAAAGTGCCACAAGCGCCGCCGGCTAGGAGGATCGGGTGGCCGTACTGGAGAGATAGGACAGGTGACAGAGACAAGTTTATGGTCGGAGGAGACCAAAGGAGAGAAAAGATCGACAGTATAAGAAGAAGGGTTAGAAGTTAGAAACAAGTCAAGAATGTTTGGCCGATCTCCGATGCGATCCGGGATACGGGTGGGTTGCTGAACTAACTGCTCTAGGTCATTTATGATAGAAAAGACATAGGCTTGTTCACCAGATGGGTCAGTAGTGTGAGAGGAGAGCCATTGGCGGTGGTGAACGTTGAAATCTCCTAAGATGGAGATTTCTGAGAAAGGAGAAATTGATAGAATGTGTTCCACTGTAGAATTTAGATAGTCAAATAATTTGGGAAAGTTGGTAGAGTTAGGGGAAAGATAGACAGCACAGAAATATTTAGTAAGAGAATGACAGGAAAGATTGAGCCATAATGTTGAGAATTCATAGGAGTCGAAATCGGGAACACGAGAGCAAGTGAGTTTGTTGTGCACATATGCACAACATCCGCCTTTGGCTTTGAAACTAGGATAGATAAAGTAGGAGGATACAGAAAAGGGGCTGTTGGATGTTGCTACAGACACCTGAGTTTCGGTGAGGAAGAGAAGATCAGGTTTGTAGGAGGAGAGATGGTGTTCAACAGAGTGAAAGTTAGAGGAAAGTCCGCGAATGTTGCAGAAATTAATAGAAAGAGTAACAGGCTGAGGACCAGGTAATTTTGTTGGGTCGTCAGGGGTGGTCGGTCGGGTGTGGGGGCATTTGTGGTCCCCCCCCCCCCCCCCCCACCCCTGAGGACTCAGAGGCTGGGCTATAATTCATCATGTTTTTGTTTTTTTTAATTGTTGGGACAGTTATCCTTTATAGTCTGATACCCTTCACCCTGCAGGACTAAAAGCAATACCTGTCAAAGGGCGGATGAACTACTGTATATATTAGTCAACGGCCATTTAGCAAACTTATGGTATTTTACCATGATGGATGTTTAGGATGTTGCCATAGCCTGCACCAAGGTCTTCCATTGTCCGTTTACATCCATCCCTGCTGTTTGGTGCTATACAACAACTTTCCTTCCTTTTCCTGCAATCTCCTGTTTTTTTCCCCACGGTGGTTAGGAGGCCAATGAGGAAGACTTTTGAGTCTGGTGGATTTTCAGGAGATTTGGCATTCTTTTTCTGTTTCTAGTCTTTTCTAAACAAATAAAATCCACCGCTACTGCTCCCCCCTGGATATGGTGTCTTTGGGGCTTGTTTTATACCTTACCCAGATGTGATGGCTCCGTCTGGGTCGACCTATTTATATCCATCTTTATGTATTTGTATATGGATTGCTTTCAAATTTTTCTGTTTTTGCTTCTACTTTTGTCCGGTGATATAGAAGTTAATCCCGGTCCTCACAAACAACTTGCTACAAGTTGTCGTGTATTTTATTCCAATATTCGTGGTCTCTATAAGAACATCAAGGATCTTACATTGGCATCTGTTGATTATGATATTGTCTTTTGTTCTGAAACCCTTGTCTCTGGTTATAGAGATTATTCTGAACTTCTTATACCTAACTTCGGTAAACCAGTTCTTATTCGGCGTGATTCTATTCCTCGTGCTCGTGGAATGAGCTTGTATATTAGATCTAGGTATAATGCTCAGCACTTAACTAAGCATATTTGTAAATGCCATGAGATGCAGTTAGTTAAAGTTTCCAGCAAGTATCATAATCATTACATTTTTAGCCTGTACAGAAATCCTGATGTTAACAATGACATATATGACTGCCTTTTAACAGCCATGGCTTCAATACAGTCTGTAGATGTCAAATCATCTTTTATTTTTGTTGGTGATGTCAATGCGCATCATCAAGAGTGGTTGAACTCGGTCTCTCCAACTAATAGAAATGGTCATGCTGCATTGGATTTTGCAAACTTATCTGGTTGTGAACAGCTAATCCAAGGACCTACTCATATGTCTGGAAATTGTCTTGATCTAGTACTAACAGACATTCCTGGCGTTGTAGAAACCTCCGTTCTTGTACCTGTTGGCACTTCCGACCACAATGCCATCATGTGTAAAATTAATCTTGATTTTTCTGTTCCTGATATTACTCTCTCACGTAAAGTCTACCTTAAATCCCGGGTTAACTGGGACAACGTTTGTAATGATGTTTGTAATATTGAGTGGAATCACATACTAAGATCTCATGACCCGGTTTCAGCTCTCAACAATTCCCTTCTTGGTTCCTTCGCAAAAGAGTTCCATCAAAGACAATTAAGTCTCGTATCAGGGATAAAGCATGGTTTAATGATGACTGCAAGCGTGCATTTGATGACAAACAGGCTGCATATCGTCTATGGAGGCGTAATCAAACCCCCTTGCATTGGGAAAATTATGTTTTTAAAAGGGCAGCTGCGCAGAGAGTTTATGATGGTGCTGAGAGGGATTATAACTCCCATCTTCAGGATGTTCTGGCAGGAGCTACACAGCCTCATAAATGGTGGTCCGCTTTGAAATCCTCTTTATTTGGAATAGATTCCTCCATGCCTCCTCTTTGTGATTCTGATGGCTCCATCTCTTTTTATCCATTATCGAAGGCCAATATTCTATCTAATATTTTTATTAATAAGCAGAGCAATCAGGAATTGTCTTTGCCATTGACATGTTTCCCTAGACCCAACCTCAATTCAATGGCATTCAAATCAGCTGAACTGAAAAGGTACTTGCTGGATCTTGATACCTATGGTGGCACAGACCCGGATGGGTTTTTCCCTCTCTTTTTTAAAAAGGTTGCAGTGGTCTTGGTACCTAAATTGGCAGTGGTGTTTAGGTTGCTTTTGAAATCAGGTAGTTTTCCTCTTTGCTGGCGTAAGGCTATTATCACTCCTATTCCAAAGGGAAATACTGCCTCATCATCTCCTAATGACTATCGCCCTATCTCCATTACACCTATCCTATCCAAGCTCTATGAGAGGCTTTTGTCCAGACGCCTTTCCTCTTATTGTAATAGTCATAATTTGATACCAAACTCACATTTTGGTTTTCGTAAGGGACTGGGTACATGTGATGCACTTCTGACACTCACCCATGACTTGCAATCTTCATTGGACCAGGGACATGAGTCTCGCGTCGTGGCTATTGACTTTAGTTCTGCTTTTGATTTAGTCAACCATAAAGCACTTCTGTTTAAGTTACAGCTCATTGGTATTGGTGGCAATTTTTAAGGATCTTTGAAGATTTTTTGACGAAAAGATCTCAGTCTGTGGTCATTGATGGGTGTCATTCCCCTTCTGTTACTGTTGTTTCTGGTGTTCCACAAGGCAGTGTCCTTGGGCCTTTGCTTTTTATTAGTTTTACTGCTGACCTGTGTTCCGAGCTTGAAAATAAACTAATCTCCTATGCTGATGATACAACTTTATATGCGTCAATTGCATCACCAATAGATCGACACGTAATTGCTATTGCTCTGAATAGGGATATAGCCAAAATTACATCATGGTGTGAATTTGGGGCATGAAACTTAATGCTAGTAAAACACACTCCATTATCATCAGCAGATCTCGTACCTTGGATCCTCCCCATCCTTATCTACATGTTTCTGGCGAGCAAATTGAGAATGTGGATACTCTGCGTTTGTTAGGAGTTACTCTTGATCCCAAACTTACTTTTGAAAAGCATATTCGTTCTTTCTCCTCTTCCATTTCCCAAAACATTGGTCTGCTTCGCAAGGTTTATAAAACATTTGCTTGTGACGCCACAGTTATCAAGTCTTTTTATGCTTTTATTTTGCTACATTTCGAGTACTGCTCACCTGTCTGGTTGTCAGCAGCTGACTGCCATCTCAAGTTGCTTGACAGGTCGCTAAATTCCATCAGTTTTATTCTACCTAATTTGTCTCTTGATCTGTGTCATCGACGTAAAGTTGGTGCCCTTAGTCTTTTATTTAAAGTTTTTAACAACCCTCAGCATCCCTTACATGGGGTTCTGCCTGGGCCCTATGTCCGGGCTCGTGCAACTAGATTCACAAGCAATCTTAATTATCTTGCCATGAGCCGTGTTAATTTTTCTACTACACAGTTTTCACGGTGATTTGTGCCAGCCATGGTTGACTTGTGGAATAAGTTGCCAAATGAGCTAGTCAATTCAGCTAATATCTCCATTTTTAAGTCTAGAGTTAATGCTTTTTTGCAGCATTAATTCTAATTTTTAAACTTATTTTATTCTATTTTATTGTATTATATTTAAGCTTGATATCCTCCACTGCATAATATGTTATCTGTGTTTAATATGTGTATATGTACAGTACAGTATACAGTGTATGTTTTTATTTTTTCCTAAGTTGCCATAGTCTCTCTCCAGTGCCTCCGGGTGTTTTGTGTGGATTGATCTTGATGGTGTTTCTGCACCCTGGTTGGAGACTTCGGCATCTCATATAATAATAATAAATTATATTTAATCAGGAAACTATTTAAAGTTATATTGAATGTTTAATATTAAGTAGGCTACTAATTATGAATAGAGAAAAGCTTGGTATGCGAGTAAGGACTTTTAAGCAATTATAAACTAATTATATACTAAAGTAATTAATCTGGATTATCATTAACTAGCAGGGGTACCCGGCGTTGCCAGGGTAATCACCATAATCACTACTACTACTACCATAATCACCATCATCAATCATTACTACCACAATCATCACAATACTACTACTACCATAATCACCGACCTCGACCTCCCTGTGCTTCATTAAACGGCGACCTCGATTTCGGCCGCTAAATGACCTCCGATTTTGGATCTGACCTCATCTGTACCCCCATTTTGAGGGGCTGCGAACAACTTTCGTTCCATACAACTTTTCGATCGGAGGCCTCCTTCTGCCCCAAACGGCCCTTTTTCCGATTTCGCGCCCATTTTCTTCCTCCCTTTCACCCTGGGTAATTTTTGTTTTCACTAAAACCTGCCTATGGATCCCCTTACTATGCATACCAAGTATGAATGCTCTAGCTTAAAAACTGCGGTCGCCTATAAAGAACACACACACACACACACACACAGCCAATCGCAAATATTATATAGATTAGGTTAGCCAATTTGTTATTCTTATTCTTTGCAAGACTTTTACTGAATCAATATAATAAATCAGGGAATATATAAAGTCACAGGTAAAATGGAATTGTATTTATAAAATAAATAAAGTATTTAACAATCAAACAAAAGAAGTAATGAAAGAAATTAATATAAGATTTCAGGATCGTTTTGCATACGTTCCGATTTCACTAAAGTAAAAATTAAAGCTTAGTAGGCTTAAGTAGACAATACATATTATAAGACATCTACAATGCTTAATTATTAATAACAATAGCTTTACATCAAGTCAGTTAAGTATTAACAGGTAAAGTATTCAATATTCAATCACAAATTTATCTCTAAATCACAAAATTATATCTACTCACAAAAATAAACAGCAATTCAAAATATATGTCTCTCCAATCACAAAATCTTAAATCAATAATGAAGCTATGTTTTCGACATACCTCTGGTTAATTAATGATCACGAGATCACTCACGAACTAACGAGTAGGGTTCGAGGGACGCACTACAAATAAAATAAACCTATTATACAAGCCTGTGAAGTCTGTCTCGTCTCACCAACACACTGCTTTTCTCCCCAGCCAAGAATGTAACTGATTTGAACCCTCAAATATCAGGCTATTTATATCCTTACCTGTCCACGCTAATCCAATCAGAGCCAAAAAACACATGCCGGAACTAATCATTTACAGGCTGCTGGCATCGGCCAATCCCAGGCGAAGACAGGTGTGTGAGAGCCAGACAGGTGTTAGAAGTAGGTGGGTTAAGGGGGGTTGCTCACCACATCAACGCTGCCCCGCCCCTCTCACGCGTTTTTGGCAGGAAACGGGGAATGTCAGGAATGTCAAGAATGCAGCCGGGCCGCTCTCTCTCTCTCTCTCTCATTCGTCATGTAGGCAGGGTTGAAGGTAGAAAGAAAGAAAGAGAATGCTCCACGATGTCCAGTAGTAAAGTCGCGGACCACAACCTGGTGTCGGTTACATTACATCCGTGTCTGTTCGGATGTTACAATATATATATATATATATATATATATATATATGTTCTGCCGGGTTGTAATACATCTTAGCTTCATTATTGTCTTCACTCAAATCCAACTATGGACTTTTAGACTCAATATATGCTCAACAGGAACACATCGAACACGTTCTTATTCACAATTATGTACTCAATCAGGTTGTAATAAACACACATAGATAATTATATACTCTCATTTATTAAATGGTATAGAAAGAGATCATTAGGTTCAATTAGCTACTATTTGGGAGTAGCAAGAGAATCTGGTGTAGTTAGCTATAACACAATATGTGTTTTAATCACATATATATCTGGACCTGAAATTTGAACTTAAACTTTACTTAACTATTATAAGCAATAGTAAGTAAATCACTGAATATATTTAGAACACGCAAAGGTCTCTGAATAACATACCAATGAACATAAAATAATGGATACTATTACTGTGGAAATATGCAATTATATATAGACATAATTCCCCAATTTAGGGGAGGTGTGGTGGAGTGGTCTTGCCACTGGCCTGGTAATCCAAAGGTCCCGGGTTCAAATCCCGTTGTATCAATGGGAAGATATTATTGGGATGGAATTTGTGCTGTACCTGGTATCAGTGCATTACCACAAGCCCACCGAAACGTCAATAAAATACCCTCATTGTTCCCTGATTAAATAGCACTGTATGAATATTCCCATATTCAAAATATGCTATAGGGGTGCAATGCCTGGTGAGTTATCTGCTCAACAGGTGGCGTTGTGTGTGTGTAAGTGTGAGAGTCCGAGTGTAGGGGGTGAGACAGTGAAGCACGGGAACGAGGTGGCTTCAGAGATGGGGTTGTTTCGGGCCATGAATGAGCACCGTGCCTCATGTGAAGGCAAGATGGCAGGTGCTCGTTGTACTCTACATGCTTCACATGTCTCACTCCCTAGACTGGAACAAGACCTCACGGGCTTTACTGTTCATTGTAAAGCGGTGAATGTTAAGGCTCTCAGCCTATGCCCGACAGGAAGTAAGTTGGAATATAGAAGAAAAAAAACAGAAACAAAAAATACATATACATAGAATAACTCCTTGATAATAATATTTATGAGAGTTGAGTATCT
>CM064562.1:24370502-24584577 GCA_032716605.1 Paralithodes platypus
ACTGTATATATGGATGGAGTTATGAAAGAAATACTATCAAGAGCAGTGGATGTTGGTGTATCGCTGAAAAGGGAGGGAATTGAGTGGAAGCTACCTATACTGCTGTTTGCGGATGATACAGTTCTGATGAGTGATAATGAATGGGAGTTGCAGGGTCTGGTAAATGAGTTTGGAACAGTGTGCGAAAAACAGAATTTGAAGGTAAATACGGGGAAGAGCAAGGTTATGGTCTTCGAAAGGGGTGAAGTCACAGAGTGTGAGGTGAAGCTGAACGGTCAGGCTATGGAGATCGTCAACTCTTTTAAGTATCTGGGCAGTGTGTTGAGTAAAGATGGGACTATGGATGAAGAGGTGCGGGAGAGGGTACAACAGGGGAAGAGGGTTGTAGGAACGCTAAAAGCAGTAACAAGAAATAGGGTGGTCAGTATGGAAGTGAAGAAGTCCTTGCATGACAGTGTGGTAATCCCGACACTGACTTACGGAAGCGAAGCATGGACGTTGGTTGAGAGACTCAGACCAAGAGTGAGAGCAGTGGAAAAGAATTACTTAAGGAGTGCGTGCGGAGTTACATGGAGGGATAGACAGACTAATGAGGAAGTGAGAAGGAGGTGTGGTGTGGAGGTAGATGTGCTGGAAAGTGTGAAAAGGAACAACTTGAGATGGTTCGGCCATATGGAACGTATGGAAAGCGAGAGAATGACTAAGAGGGTGTACGAGAGCGAGGTGGAGGGACAGAGGGGGAGAGGTAGACCGAATATGAGGTGGAAGGATGGAGTGAGGAACTACATGAACGAAGGCGGTGCTGGTTGGGGGGAGGGGCGTCGACTGACTGGGGACAGAGGTGCATGGGGGCGGTTCGTTCGTGGCCACCCCTTTGGGGATCACGGCGTCAGGCAATAGATAGATAGATTATACAGTTGAATCCGGTGGACAACCAATGTACTACGATTTTACAGAAAGAATATGGGATTGTTGTTTAACACAACATGTAAAGGAAATTACTAGGTTTGGGATAGTAAACTCCGGAAAAATGCTGGATTTGGTATTAACACCTTAAGAGCGGCCTATGCGGTTTATTTATATGTACCGCCCAGCGGGGTGTTTTTAGCCAAAATAGGGCTGTTTACGTGATCATTTTCATGCCTAAATAAGACCCAGAACGTAAAACAAGTATCTATCCCTGAAAGGGCATAAACAGAGCTTTCGAATGACACCATAACGATCCTTTTATGATGGCTAGTTTTCTTGCAATAACCGTGCAACGCGAGTGCAAAAAGCATGTAATTAGGCACTTTCCCCATACAATTCCTTATATAGCGAGTGAGAGAGGTAGGAGGGAGGTGAGATTCGTGTCAGTAGGTTCGCCGCGGTGGTCTGGAGCAGTCATACGCTCGCTACTCTCCTGCCACCACTTGTCTCTCTCTCTCAGCAACATTACGTGCTGAAATTGCCACTCGACCTATGTCGAGCACCGCCACATAGTCCAGCTTTATTTAACTCGACTTATGTTGCTCGCCGCTAATTAAGGGTTAACCCGAGAGCGGCACGCCATTGGTAGTTCAAACCCTCCTGCCAAGCGAGGATATTTTGGTTCATTCCGGCCTAAAATCATAATTTTACCATAAATATTGTTATTAATTATTCATGTGCGACTATTTTATATATATGAAGATATTAACATGTAACAGCAATAAAACAAGTGGGAATAGTATTTGGGGAGTGAAAAAGACAATTTATTGACGACCCTCCAGTCATGAGGTGAGAGGCGAACGAGACGTATATCCTCCCTTTTCGAGACCTGAAGGCAGATCGACTGATGTCTCTCTCTTGCTTTCTTTCTCTTCCTACGCTCTCTATATGCGTAGCAGCCGACCTTGGAACCGGGTTGGAGATATTGGCGCGATAAATAAACCGATAAACAGGGGAATAAGAGGAAAATTATGTGATAATTGAAGGGGGAGGGGAAGGAGAGGGTTTTGACACATGTGGAGGAGTGATAGGAGGTATGGAGGGGAATTATCTCACTTAATCACATATTCCTTTGTTTTGAGTGCTACTAGGGTATTTTAAAAGGCTTTTTTTAGGCCTTGGATCTTAAGAGTCCCGTCGCCTTCCACCACCAAAACCTCTTAAGAGTTTCCTCGCCGTTCCCGGGTTAACAAATAATGAAGAAATGGTAGAAAATCTAGAGATAACATGCCCCTTGGGTAGAAGTGACCATGATTGTATAACCTTAAAATGCAATGTGGAGCCAAAAGGTGACATGACAAAAAAAGTAAGGTATGCATACAAAAAGGCAAATTATGAAGAAATGAGAAGGAGGTTGAGAATAGATTAGGACGAATCCCTGAGAGGGCTTAACATAGAGGAAATGTGGAGGAAATTAAAATTAAAATCAGAAACAGTAACCAGGGAGTGTGTACCTACAAGGGTGTGTAACAAGGGCAGAAGGACACAAGACAACGTAAGATATAACAAGAGATTTTGGGAGAAAACAAAGAGGGAGCAGAGGCTGTGGACTCAGTTGAAAAGAATGAGATAAAAAAGGCAGGAGGTATCAACACATTACCAGGAGAGAATGATGCAATACAGACGAGTAAATGATCAGGTGAGGAGGGAGACAAGGAAGATGGCGAGACAGAAGGAGAATACTGTGGCTAATAATTAATAAAGGATAATCCCAAACTTTTTTGGAAGTATATGAGTAGCAAGACTAAGGTAAGAGAAGGTATAAGCGACCTCTACAAACATGATAAGACAGTAAAAACGAAAGATGATGGAGAGAAGGCCGAGGTACTGGCAAATTTCTTCAGCAGTGTATTTACAAGGAAAAATGTACAGGTGCCAATATTAGAAAAGAAGGAAGGCGACATAGGAATATTAAGTGGGCTGGTAGTGCATGAAAAGGATATTGAAGAAGGATAAATCCCCGGGACCTGATGGTTTACACCCAAGAATAGTAAAGGAGGGTATGCATGAAATAATTAAACCACTAATAATGTTGTATCAACTGTCCTTTGATAGTCAGAGAATACCGGAGGAATGGAAGACAGCAAATATTACTGCGATTTATAAAAAGGGGGATAGAAGTGAACCAGGAAATTACAGGTCAGTTAGCCTGACAAGCTTATTGTGCAAGATAAAGGAGACATTAGTGAGGGAGATCATGTATCATCTGAAAGACTGTAAATTGCTCAGCGACCAATATGAATTTGCGTCAAAGCGTTCAACGGTGTTACACATGATAAAAGTTTTAGATCAGTGGACGGAAACGTTAAATCAAGGTCATGCCATAGATGTGGCATATTGTGATTTTATTGAGATTTTATGATAAGGTCCCACACAATTATTGGGCAAAATCAAAGCATATGGAATTGGACAATAAGTGATGACTACGTGGGCTGGATAAGGGATTTCCTGAGGAACAGATCACAGCAAGTAGTGGTGAATGGGGTGGCTTCAGAGAGGAGAGAAGTAACAAGTGGCGTACCCCAGGGCTCAGTCTTGGGGTCACTGCTATTTTGTAATATACATTAATGACCTACCAGAGTCCCTAGTTAATGACAGTAGTATCTATCTTTATGCAGATCATATCAAAATATTTAGAAAGATTATTAATGTGGAAGACTGCAATATGATGCAGAAAGACATAAATTGCATGAGGAGATGGTCAGAGAAATGGCAGCCGGCATTTCATCCAGATAAGTGCATTAGAATGAGAGTTGGGAGGACATGTGTGGATTATTTTAATTATGAAATGAGGGAGGAAATGAAACATGTAAATTATGAGAAGGACCTAGGAATTATAATAGGTCCAGAACTGAACTTTGGGAAACATCTATCAGAGAAAATAAACAAAGGCAAACAGAATAGTGGGCCTAGTAAGAAGAACCTTTGTACGTTTAGATGAATAAATGTTCCGGCTACTCTTCACTACTATGGTTAGGCGATTGCTAAAGTATGCAAATCAAATATGGCATCCATATAAGGTGAGATTCATTGAGGCAGTGGAGAAAGTTCAGAGAATAGCAATAAGAAAGGTGCCTTCCTTGAAGGGATTTTCCTATCAGGAGAGACTGAGGACACTGGATATCCCCACACTGAACTATAGAATTAAGAGCAAGGGGGGACATGATAGAGACATTCAAAATAATTAATGTGGAATATGATAGAGAAGTAGGTGGAGATATATTCCAGTAGATTGAGGAGAGTAGTACAAGGGGGCATGGTAAAAGGATAAAAGAAGGAGGCCAAAGCTAGACCTATAGAGTAGTAAACACATGGAACAGTCTGTCTGAAGATGTAATCACATTAGGAAATGTCAGGCGTTTTGAAATAAACCTTGATAAGGCATGGAAAAATCAGGAACTGAAGTTTAACTATAAAACACAGATACAGACAGGTCAAAACAACAGTGTGACAACAACCTAAGTGAAACTGTCATATATGGAGCCGAAGTCTTAAGGCTTTATCAGGCCTTACTTCGGGAATCTTTCTACGGTGACAAACGCCTAATGTTCATGGCCACCCCTTCTCAGGAATTACGGTGTCTTGTGAAAAAAATAAAAATGGTTTGATATTCGACACCCTTAAGGGTGTAATGCGACACCTTTTCCAGTCTATCGGAGATAGTGGTGATAAAGGAAAACGCACTATAAGACATCACCCAATCTCAACCGTCATATAGTGTGTTTTCCTTTACCACCACTATTTCCGATAGACTGGAAAAGGTGTCGTATTACACCATTTATGCCCCTTTCCCACTGGTGAGACAAGTCACGATTTTCGTCGTCGATGACTTAGTTTTTTCAAATTCGCAAGAATACGTGCGACGTTCATGATTTTGACCGTTTCAAACAGATGACCAATTATACTCGGCGAAGATGTCGCCAATGTCGGCGACGCAATCGCCGACCTTCTGCGACGGTATCGGCGAAGTGAGCGATGTTTCGCCGATGACCTCTGCGAGGCATGTCACATTTTCAAAAATATCTTGCGAAATCATGCGAGGATGAAAGAAAACTCGCCGTATGTTCTGCGACGTCTTTGGCGATTCAAGCGATGGTTCGGCTTATTGAAACCTGGATGGAGGTAAACGTCTTAAAACAGTAGGCTGAACGGGGCCGAACGGATTATAGAGAGGGAGAGAAATAGAAAAAAAAAAAACGAGGAGAGAGGGAGAGAAAGAAAAACAAAACAGCGAGGTGGGCTCAATGTTTGCGTTACGGCTTAAAAATTGAGACCACCTCGCCTTTTTTTGTTTTCTCTTTCTCTCCCTCTCTCCTCATTTTTTGTTTGTTTTCTATTTCATCCCTAGTTTCATCCCTAGACCTCCATCAAGCATATAAAGCACCCCCCAACACCCTCCTTCAAGATCAATTTGTACATTTGTCGATAGAAAAATATCCTGGCCGAAGGCCGGTTCCTCAATAAGTACAGGCTCGCTATCGCTAGCCAGGAAAACTCGATGCCTAAATGACACGAAAAGTCTTAATATTGACAACGAAATGGGGTGAAATGTCTTAAAATCGCCAAACTAATGGGCCGAACGTCATGAAATATGAAAACTAATGGGGTTAACCATGAGGAAGAAAGGGGACCAGAAAATCGACCCATCTTCCCTTAATTCGGAGATTGGCAAAGAGAGAGGGAGAACAAAAAAAAAAAAAAAAAAACGAGGAGAGAGGGAAAGAAAGAGAAAAGTAAAACAGCGAGGTGGGCTCAATTAGGCTAAGCCGTAACGTAAACATTGAGCCCACCTCGCTGTTTTCTCTTTCTCTCCCTCCTCGTTTTTTTTTCTCTTTCTCTCCCTCTCTCTTTGCCTATAATCCGTTCGGCCCCGTTCAGCCTACTGTTTTAAACGTTTACCCCCATCCAGGTTTCAATATTTTCCTGGTGAGCGGTAGCGAGCCAACATATATATATTTTTGTTTTGAGAGCAAGCTAAATTTGAATATTTTTCGATAGAAAAATTTCTCCGGCGAAGCCGGATTTCTCCATATAATGCTGGTTCGCTATCGCTTGCCAGGAAGATATCGATACTTGGGTGGGGATAAACGTCTTAAACCAGTTGGCTGAATAGGGCTGAATGGATACAAACCAGAGAAAGAAAGAAAATGAGAGAAAGAGAAAACAAAAACAGGTGAACCCCCCCACGAGAGATGCATAGAAAAAAGGGTTCATCAGGTTCACTATAGGCCTAATAAAAAAAATTTACCCACCTCGCCGAAGGTGCTCTTTGGCATCGTCGATATTCTCGGAACATCTGAGAGCATCGGCGAGCAGAGCATCGGTGAGCATCCATGCAGCGTTGCAAAGTTTTTTTTGTGCGAAACCCTCGGCGATATCTCGCCGATGTCGCAGATGATCGTAGAAGCCCTCGCAGATCCCTCGGCGATGCTCGACGATGCTTGCGAGGGTAACCAATCCTCGTGAGTCCTCGTCCAAAATTTTGAACGGTCCGAACATTTGCGACGACCCTTGCGAGGCCTTGAGAGGCCTTGAGAGTCAAACGATTTTTCATGAGAGGTGTTGGGACATGTCACGAATGTGCCAATTTATTGGTGTCGGCGACGAAAATCGTGACTTAGTCTCACCAGTGGGAAAGGGGCATAAGGGTGTCGAATATCAAACCATCTCAAACCTGCTTTTCCACAGGTATGAAGAAGTGAAGAACTGGTTTGAAGTCAATTCGATTCGGGCTTTAAGTATATATCTGTAAGCAAGTCATCATATTTCATTTGCGAGTGTTAAAAAAATCTATCTATCTAAATGTAGTCTTAAATTAGCCCAAACATACGGCAAAGTAAAGTCATTCACGATCATTCGAAATTGGGCTTTTGTGTATTTCCTCTTTAACAAGTAAGTGTTTATACTTATAAGAGTGTGCAAAATATAAATATGTTCTAATATATAACTAGGAACCCCAAAAGGTTCACCAAACCCAAATATACGAAGCGTTTGTTGGCGTTCTTAAAACCAAAAAAAAGAACAACAGCTTGCGTTCGCTTGTACGATGTCGGGGAAAGGAATGCTTCTTTATTAAACCCTCTATGTAGCATATTATGTTAATGTTTTTTAAACTAATGGAACTGAAATTGTGTACATCGACTTCCAAACCAATCTGATGATCTCTGAACTTTGAAATAATTGTAATAGTTTCGAAATCTGACCTTGTTCATTATAACGGAATGAATGGTCTTGGTACGATGTTGCCAATGTAGCGGCTACCGCTAGATCCAGCGAATCACTTCCATCATTTCCATCTAGCGACATCGAGATGTGATGAATTCTAGCAATATTCAAGTTATTTTCCCTATTTTAAGGAATTGTAGAGATTTTTTCGATTGCTAAAGCTCATTCTAGATACTTCAACATATGTGTTCTAGTGACATACAAGTTTTTAGTGTCTGGTGACTATCTAGCGATTTGTCAATGTTATTCTATAGTGTATCAGATCTAAACAGGCAGTTATGGGCGCGGTCAACTTTCCCTACACTGGTGCCGACTGTCCAATTGACCCTTTCCGTACGACAACCTTTCCAAATTACTCTCGCTATCTTTCTCCCTCCCTTCACCTCCCCTGGTCAAGGACCTTGCCCTTTGTATGAGTGAGAAGGGGAACGCACTATCACCGTACTACTGTGTAGCCCACATGAATGCATAGATAATTATTATTGTTACAATAAATTATATTACTATTTATATAGCTCTCTCTCTCTCTCTCTCCCTCTCATGCTCTCTCTCTCTCATATATATATACTGTATATATATATATATATATATATATATATATATATATATATTGGAGATTTTGAGAGGCTTCCACTGTGGATGGTGGCAAAGTCAGGAATGAACTGTGGCGAATGTATTTAGTTTACACGTGACAGTACTAATTTTGTGCGCCTGGCAGCGCGACATCCCGTGATGTTTGTTTATATTAGTTTAGCTGGTCAATCTGTGAGTGAGGGTGTAGCCCGACCTAATCTGACGTCGCAGTAGCTACGCTGCCAGGTTGTGTACAATGTTTGTTGTATTTACTAATAACAAGCGAATTTATTATGAAAACAATAAAGCTTTTGTGTACATGCAGAAATAGCCTGAGCATTTCAAACTCACTTAACCCTTATTTAGTGGGTGGTAAGGTATTTTACACCGTGCGGCCCAGCGGGCATAATCCCGAAATATTCGCTCACTTTCACTCGCCCTAGCGCCGTTAATATGGCTCCAATGCGAACGAAACGAGCATTTTTGGAAAGAGCAACTCTTCGTATCCCCATATAAGTATATTATGGATGTTATGAGCAAGTGTGGAGGGTGGGAAGAGGTGAGGAAGAGGAGGTACTTTTTGGTCTATTTCCCGGGCGCGTTTGGATGCGTTCGCTTTGCCCTGACTTCGGCCTCCCGCGCTGTCTCTCTGGCTCGCTCGCTTTCCCTCTCTCGCGCGCTCTGTCTCTCTCTCTCTCCCTCATCTGTATATGTAATTCTCATTATTATTTTCTCTAATCTCTCTCACTCCTCCCGTCTGTCTGTCTCTCTCTCTCTCTGGCTCGCTCGCTTTCCCTCTCTCGCGCGCTCTGTCTCTTTCTCTCTCCCTTTCTCTCTTCCTCATCCATATATGTAATTCTCATTATTATTTTCTCTAACTAATCCCTCTATTTCATTTATTTGCTTGTAATATTTCTGTATTATTATATCTTTTTCACTCTCTTTCTTCAGTTCAGTTTCTGTATTCTCTCTTTCTCTCTCTCTCTCTTCCTCATCTGTATATGTAATTCTCATTATTATTTTCTCTAATCCCTCTTTCTTTATTTGCTTGTAATATTTCTGTATTATTATATCTTTTTCACTCTTTCTTCAGTTCAGTTTCTGCATTCTCTCTCTCTCTCTCTCTCTCTCTCTCTCTCTCTCTCTCTCTGTTTCGCTTGCTTTGCAGGATTTTTGTTTTTGTTTTATATATAATATTATTTCAACACATTTCCAAATCACCCTATGGAGTAGTGTTGACGACTCATTTTTTGTTTTGTGGTGTTCCCAGGAGGTGTTATCCACATGTGATTGAGGTAGGCAAAAGGCAGTTATGTGATTGAGGTAGGTAAAAGGCAGTTATGTGATTGAGGTAGGGAAAAGGCAGAACTGCCTATAGCGAGTGTATGTATGTGATTGAGGTAGACAAAAGGCAGAACTGCCTATAGCGAGTGTATGAATGTGATTGAGGTAGACAAAAGGCAGAACTGCCTATAGCGAGTGTATGAATGTATGTATGAATGAATGACATGGATGTATGAGGTGGACCAAGAACCAGATGGATGGATGAGATTCGAAACTTATGGATGTAATGGGTGATGTTGCTGATGATGATGAATGCACTTGTGTTTAGGTAGTGTGCTATTCCACCATATGAATGATTGAATGACATGAATTCATGAGTTACTTTGAAATAGATGAATGAATGATTGAATGAAGTTATGAATGACATGAATTCATGAGGTACTTTGAAATAGATGAATGAATGATTGAATGAAGTTATGAATGATTGGCAAGAAGGGAGGAGGTTAGAAGTGTTCCAGTGTGTGGTACTCAGTGTAGCAAGGAATAGGACAGAGTCCCACATCACACCGACTACACTTGGACGCGACTTCTCTCCTATGTCGGGTCCTCCTTGTCGTGTGACTGCAGACGTGGCACACCTTCTTTCCGGCCACCCGGCCAGCAGCAAGTTGGTTAGGGTTGGGAGGTACAGTCACAAGCCTGTGGGTCAAGAGGTAGTCCCGGTACTCAAGGCGGCTGGGCAAATCCACGATCGCCCTCGGAACTGGTGCCGCACGTGTGGTTCCGTGCTTACGGAGGATGGCCTCTATGATGTCCTTGGAGAACAGCCTTGCAGAGGTCTTCTTTCCTGTGTGCGTCATCCACAGGTTGGATGCATTGAGGACAGTGACATCAAGAAGATGGAGTACGACCTTCTTGTACCATTTACAGGTCTTCCTCAGGCAGTCAACAGCAGTGATCTGCATATCACTTTTGTCCACCAACCGCATGTTCACATTATACTCCAGGACAGCGTCAGGTTTGGAGATAACAACTACAGTCATGTTGCCTGTGACACGGTCGTGCAGGTATCTAGCAAAAAAAAAAAAAAAAAAAAATGACCGAAATCGCCGATATATAATAATTTACTTATCATTACTTACTATATCTTATACACAATAGTAGGTAGCCAACTTACCATAATACCGACACACCAAACCGATCCGCATGCGGTTTTGTTTATCACCTGTTTACTAAAGTGCCACCATTATCGATTTTCTTCGAGCCGACTCGAGCGGGAGGGTTACCAATTGAAGTTAAATCTGCTAGCATATATTGTTAGATGTAAGACATGATAAATACCACTAGAAATATGAATTGGCAAAATCCATATAATATCTCTTCGAAATTGTTCTGAAATTTCAAAACAAACCCGCTAGTGCTGCTAGATCGAAGTAAAGGTCTCTAGATCTAGCGGAAGTTGCTATACGTATTGGCAGTACTGCACACTTCATTCATTCATTCATTTTCTATTGAGCTCGTCCTGGAATCTTTACGACTCTGAATCTTACGATTCTATACAGGACAGTCCATTTGTATCGGCACTAGCTCAAAGAAGAGTGTTGAGAGGGGAGAAGGGGTGTTGGAGAGAGAAGAAGCTGTTGGAGTGGCTTTGTTATGTGTGTTTAGTCTGTATACGTCGTCAGGATGTCCCCCTGACTGGGTGCGAGCATGTGAAACATGCTAGGACGTACTACCACACCCACTAAATGTCTGCCGTGGCAGGGATTCGATCCCGGGTCTTGCAGATTCACACGTGAGCGTGCTCACCACTGGACCACCACGGCTCCTGCCGACGGCACACTGCCGACGGCGATACGTTGTTGACATTGTTGTTGATGTTCCAGTGGAGGGATGAACAAAATATTTTCCTTGTCCAATATTAGCTATTTCATAGTCCCACAGGACTTATTTTGATATATTTATGACCCCTGGTATGAAGGTATGTTGCCAATATAATAATAGAGACAAATAAATAGTTAAAAGGACTAATAACCTAATAATAATGACAAATAAATAATTTACTCTGTGTATCCGAATACTCCCTGTGACCGAACTGGCCATGGCCCATATAGTTCGATTATGGGAGTGATCACTTGTAATGCCAAGCACAAATATTCAATCTGTCGTTGTTTGTATTACCGTAAGAAATTTACTGAACGCCTGAAAATAATACGCTATAAAATGCTTGCAATCAAACTTTCAAGCAATTACAAGGTCACATGCAATTATAAAAAGGTATATTGTAGACCACAATCTTCGCCAAGCTTCGTTGTTGCTTGTATTATCGTGAGAAATGTACCGTACACCCTGGTTATCGTGAGAAATTTACCGAACGCCTGCAAATAATACGCTATAAAATGCTTGCAATCAAACTTTCAAGCAATTACAAGATCACATGGAATTATAAAAGGGTATATTGTAGACCACAATCTTCGCCAAGCTTCGTTGTTGCTTGTATTATCGTGAGAAATTTACCGAACGCCTGCAAATAATACGCTATAGAATGCTTGCAATCAAACTCTCAAGCAATTTCAAGGTCACATGCAATTATAAATGTATAGGTAGACCCAGAGAGGAAGAGACAGAGAGAGAGAGTGTCGTGATAATATATATCAATTTTACATAGACTATGACCGCTCGCCACGGCCGCCGTGGACCTACTGAGCTTTACTCCACTTATATTCACCCTCCCTCCCTCGCCACACAGGGAATTATATAAGGAAATTACCGTATTTTAGGGTTTTTGCACTCGTGTTGCACGATCGTTGCAAGACAACCAGTGATCGTAGAAGGATGGTTCGGGTGTCATTGGAAAGCTCAATTTACGCCCTTTCAGGGATACATACTTGTATTACGCTCTGGGTCTTGTTTATGCATGAAAAAGAGCACGGAAATAACCCCATTTAGGGTAAAAAAAAAAAAACGCTGGGCGGCACAGTGAAATATACTCCACCACCCGCTCGTAAGGTGATAAAATGCTTGCAATCAAACTTTCAAGCAATTATAAAATGTAAATTGTACTTACCAACACCCACACCAGTATGTTCTTCGTCAGGAACGTCTCCATTTTGCTCAACGGTCTGTGCAACATCAACCACAACATATGCGACACGCAAATTTTGCTTGGGGTGAAAGCCTATGATCGGCATATTTTCGTCTTCCGAGTCATCCAGACTATCAAAACTCTCACCCAGACCTTCCATGGTTTCATTCAACAGCCTATTAGAAAGTTCTGAAGAGTTCAGCATGATATCTAGTTCCTGGGCGGTGAGCCGTGCGTGATGAGTAGGGTGATGAGCGAGCCGTGCGTGATGAGTAGGGTGGCGCGACGCACTAGGGGCCACCGAATCGGACACGGGCAAATCTTGACCTTCCATTACGGCTGTTTGAGGGTTACTGAGTTATGGTCACGCAGTGGGGATGTGGGGGTGGGACCTTGTAGTACACCGCCTGACCACCCAGTTTCGCTTTCCACCTAAATTAGGGCGGGAATACGCCCACGGACTTAAGTCCGACCCCGCTATTTAGTCCAATTTTCTCGTTTCGGACTTAAGTCGGACCCCGATCTTTAAGGGTTAAGGTACTTAACCCTTAAAGAACGGGGGCGGACTTAAGTCCGCCTCCAATTTGCAGCAAGCTAGGAGCATTATTAAGGCTTTTAAAGGGTTAAAATCGAGTGCAAATGGCCGGGAGCGCAGCGGGCCAGACAGCCGACTCCCAGGGCTTACCGCCGCCCACTAACTCATGTTCCCTCTGTTCTCGAGAGGCCGGCAGCATTGCCAGTAGTGAGCGTAGTGGGATAAAATATGCCGCCATACGCTAAACTCCCATGTTAGTGGTAACACTGCATGAGAACGACGAGTGCTACGTAGCTCGTTCTGGTCTCATTTTGAAGCTTTTAGCACCTAGTTTTTTGCTGAATACATTTCTTTTCATGCAGATACTTGATTTATCATTCAGGAGGGCCTGAATATGCCCAAATAAGCCCAAAACCCCCCACTAGACAAGGGTTAATACCGAAAATAATATATTTTCGTTGTTAGGAATTATACATGTGGCACCAATGTAAAGGGATTGACCGCAGGTAAAACTGCCTGTTTAGATCTGCTATACTATAGCATACATTTGTGCTTTAGTTTATCTTGCATTGTTTTCTAAATTTGCCCTATTTCTCAAGAAGACTTCCTACATGGTATATAGTGTATTGTTCTAGTGATAATTAAATATTATATAGGGCTATTTTAAGTTGGCTGATGAATATGAAGCAGTAATATGCTGGACGATGAGAATACTGTATGTAAACATGTCTCGGATATCACTGATAATTTTTGGTATGTTCTGCCAAAAGCCCAATGGCTAATCAGTGGTGGTAAAGAAAAACGCAGCTCTAAAGGTTATCACCCTTCCATACGATTATGATGCTTTTTTTCGGACATGCTAAAGATATGGCTAGGTACATTTATATTAACCACATCCAAATTGATTACTTTATTATGGATATAAACAAAAAGTTTCAGAACTGTTATCAAACTCATAAAGTCTGAGCCGGATTGAGTTTGGACCCTGTGGAAGAGCAGGTTTGAGTTTGATTGATATTCGACACCCTTAACCCGGCAAGAGCTGGAAGACTCTTAAGAGTTTCCCCAGGCGACTGCGGGAAGACTCTTAAGATCCTGGGCCTAAACAAATCCATTTAAAACACCTCAAAAAAACTTGAACCCTTTTTTTTTTTTTTTTTTTGCCCCTGGGCCATGCCAAATATCACTCCTCCACATCCCCTCCTTCTCCACTCCCCCCCCCCCCCCTCCTTCAGTTATCACCTATTTTCCCTGTTATTCCCTTATTATGTGGTCTATTTTCGTGCTAACATTAGTGAGTTGCAAGCAGGGCGTTGTCATCACTGTTACCAAACGAGTGCAAGAGAGAGAGAGAGACTCCAGACTTGGGGAGGAGTGGAGGGGAGGGAGGTTGCCTCAGCCATACATTATGTAACTCCCGGCCTGTATCGCCGATTTTGACCATCCAAACGCTGTTTCCACTTGTTTTATTGCTGTAACAGGTTAATACCTTTATAATCAATGTAAAATAGGCGCATTTATGGATAAGTATTAATGCTATTTATGGTAAAATAATGATGTTAGTGATGGGAACAGCTCAAATACGTGCACACAGGCGTGTGGTGTCTCATACCCCCCATGCGCACGTCTTAGGTTAAGTGTGAAATACGACACCTTTTCCAGTCTATCGGAGATAGTGGTGGTGAAGGAAAACGCGGTTTAAATCATCAACTATCAGACGGAGTAAATAATTTTACCTTCGATCCTGACAAAGGACGTCGTACATTTTTGTAATTAAATATAATAAACTGGGCTTAAATTGTCTTAGAAATGGTCTCAAAATTATCTTAAATACTTCACAATTAATTTCAACTTACCTTCTACAGAAGGTTATATCTAAACACAATACAAAAGGAAATTTAGACCGAGTTTAGCTGAATATCTCCTCTCACGCCTACCCGAGGCAAGCGTCTGTAAAGGAGTGACTATATGTACCCTTTGGCACCAAGGTTGTGGGGGTCAACGTCCTTTGGCTTTGGCATATCAACAATAGCATTCCATTGATTAACTCCTTGCGACATATTATGTTCCAGTAAGTCCGAGGAGGCGCTTGACAAGTATTTTGGGTCTTGAATTTGGCTCATGAGTGTTGTCGAAGTCTTACATTTTTCGCGATTTCCATCCACCAGAATGCTGTTTATTGTGATGTATCATATATCAATGGAAAGAGGAATATTTATAGTACATGATAAAACAAAAACAAATGTAAATAAATCGAAATATGAAAGTGTAAATGAGTCCGGAATACAATTATTTCCCATGCAATTGTCTTCACACCGTCCTAGCTCTAAATTGTGAGTGATGACCATATATATTTTTTTTGCTCAAATAATAGTATTTTTTCTCCTCTTTCCAAATCTGAAAACAGAAATTGTTTATCTTCAATAGTTCTGCTGATGAGTATAAAACAAACTAGAAGTTCCTAGGACAAATACTTTTTGCGCTATGAATATTTGAAATGAAGAGCCAAAATGAAGAGCCAAAATGCGAATATTTACGCTTCACCAGTCTCTGTTCCGGCGATGCTAGCCGGGTTCCGAGCTGTTCCCCACCTCGTGGTTGCTTTATTTGGTCGGATACGTATATAACTGTATATATCACCGGAATCGGAAAATTGTGCTCTTTCCAATGGTGAAAACAAAAATAATATAGCGTAAATGTTTCGTGAGCTATGCGCAATTGTTTCCATGCATTGTTATTGTTATGAAAATATATGAGAATGTTTATACAGTTGTATATCTTTGCCACAATATACAACACTTTTATATAATTTGTGTTGCCAATAATTGTATAATGTTCATAGAAGACATGTCAGTCATGAAGGTTGCCAATTTTACTTACCTGGTAGGGCCACAACCCTTTCCAACGAGAAGGGAAATGGCTCCTGGGTTGACACTGAAAAAACAAAATAAGAAAGCCAGGTTATCTTCAGGTAATAAATTCAGAAATAATTCTATTGTACACGTAAATAAAATAAAGTAATATATATATATATATATATATATATATATAAATATATATATATATACATATATATATACAAGGTGTCAAACAAAATATAAAGAATGGTAAATGGTAATGTATGTGTGGATATATTTATATATATATATATATATATATATATATATATATATATATATATATATATATATATATATATAATATATATATCAATATATGTGTGATTGTGTGTATATATATATATATATATATATATATTATATATATATATATATATATATATATATATATATATATATATGGTGTCAAACCATAGAAATATGTGCAAATTTCCAAGCCACCCAAAGAGGTACTGCACTGGACTCGTTATTTTTTAGAGTGATTTCCCCAGGAGGCCTATATCCACTGTAGTGCAAAATGTAGTAGAAATTGATTTTTTTTTTTTTTTTTTTTTTTTTTTTTTTTTTTTTTTTTTTTTTTTTTTTTTTTTTATTGATGATGGTGATGATGATGGGTGAATGAAGGTGGGCCCCGAACCTTGGAAGTGATGATTGAATGAATGAATTAATTATTGAATGACTGAATGAAAGGGTGATGAAGGTGAATTATTGATGATGATGATGATGATGATGATGATGGGTGAATGAAGGTGGGTGAATGAAGGTGGGCCCCGAACCTCGGAAGTGATGATTGAATGAATGAATGAATTATTGAATGATTGAATGACTGAATGAAAGGGTGATGAAGGTGAATTATTGATGATGATGATGATGATGGGTGAATGAAGGTGGGTGAATGAAGGTGGGCCCCGAACCTCGGAAGTGATGATTGAATGAATGAATGAATTATTGAATGATTGAATGACTGAATGAAAGGTTGATGAAGGTGAATTATTGATGATGATGATGCTGATGATGATGGGTGAATGAAGGTGGGTGAATGAAGGTGGGCCCCGAACCTCGGAAGTGATGATTGAATGAATGAATGAATTATTGAATGATTGAATGACTGAATGAAAGGGTGATGAAGGTGAATGGAAGAATGCATAAAGACTGAATGAATGAATGGGTGATAGTGATTGGGAAGGAATAATGAAGGTGAATAGGAGAATGCATAAATGAATGAATGAATCGTGCAAAGATCCTGGCTATAGGACATCTGCATCGAGTTGATGGTACTTGTTAAAGCAACCATTGACATCGATGCAGAGGCTAACGAGGCAAGACCTGCAGCGAAAGCTTGTGTCCTTGTGAATTTGGCTCCTATAACACACACGGCACCGCTTTCGCTTTCCGCCTGGGATAGTCTCGAAAACGTGTTCCAAGTTCCTGTTGTACCAGTCATGGTCCAGTACAACAGGACGTGGCCTGGAACCCCGTCCTCTTTGAGGACCTATCCGACGGCCTCTTGGTGCCTGAGCCCTAGCTTGAACGTCCATTACTAGTGGAACCCAGTCGGCATCCATGAGGGGTGCTGTTCGAGCGCCACCAGCAGCAGCAGCTGCACCCGGTACTACTGGTGCGGGGGGGTCAAGTGGTAGGTCATCCACTTCCTCCTCATCATCAGTAGCATCGTCCGAGTCCGATACTGGTGCTGCCTGGGGTGCATTCTCAGCGAGTGCTCCCCCGACGGCAACAGCAGCAGCAGCAGCATCTGGACCTGGTGAGGTGGGGGTCATGAAAGAGTGCTCCCCCAACGCCTCCACCAGCAGCAGGAGCACCAGGATCATCAGCAGGAGCGGCTGGGGAGTCTGGATTGTCGTCCGGTGGGGGCGACCCAGCTGAGCTTCCGGAGGATTGCCGCCGACGCCGCCTGCCTCGCCTGAGACGGGTGCATGGCTCGTACTGACCTTCTGGCAAATCCTGTGCACGCCGGATGCGTCTCCCCGACAAAGGCCACTCTGCAGGGTTGAAGTGCAACAAGGAACGGACTACGCTTTCCTGGAACGCCAGCATAGTCATCTTCCTGCGGGGGTTGCACTTCTTGAAGAGTACGAAGGCATTGAAGAGGGCCATTTGGATGAAGTAGAATACGATCTTCTTCGTCCATTTGACCGTTCTTCGCTGGATGGGGTAGTACTGGATCATCTGATCGAAATGATCCACCCCACCCATGTGGCGGTTGTAGTCGTCAACACAAACGGGCTTCATGATGTTCTTCCGAGTCCGCTGCCACCTGCCTTGTACCTTCTTCTTGACAAATGACTGCTTTGGAATGGTGCTCTGGTCGTGGAAGGTGGACACCATGTTGACAATCCGTTTGTCTTTCCAAAGCATCACTAGGATTGTGCCGTTGTTCATTGCCTCAATTGCATCGTCTTCCAGTGTCGATGCATGGGCAATGTCGCGCAACCGCTTCGGAGCCCCTCGTGCAAGCCTCAGGGTGCCACACACATAGATCTGGTGGTGTGTGAGCATGTGGTGGCACAGGTCAACTGAGTTGTAAAAGTTGTCCATGAACAACTTGTAACCCATGCCTTGCAGGGACTCCATTAAACCCTCAACCGTTTTCTGGAGAGTTTGACCAATACCAGTGTAGACTTCAAAGTCATACACGAAACCAGTCGTGGACTCTGCCAGGATGTACAGCTTGATGGCGTACTTCTTCGGCTTCATCGGGTTGTAGCACTTGAATGAAAGGCGACCCTTCCACCCAAGGCAGCCTTCGTCGATGGACACCTTCCTCTCCGGGACGTAGGCAAGCTTGAAGCCAGCAAGCAGGTAGCGCATCACCGTGCGGATCTTCACTAGCCTGTCTTTGGTCTGCTTGATGACTGCCTTGCTGTTGAACGTGTGAAAATTGCTCAGCAAGGCTTGGAACTTGGTGACCTGCATGGTCGTGCGAAACGTTGGATAATTATGGACTCCATCATTTAGCCAATAGTGACGCACAGTGGGGAGTTTGTTGACACCCATGAGGAAGTACAGACCAAGGAATTTGGCCATGTCCTCCTCACTGAACGATGTCCACAGAGAACCAACGAATAAGGCATACGCGTTGGTCTCATTCACCAGGAACCTGAGCAGTTCTCTTGTAAAAAAGAGCTGGAAGAACTGCAGTGGTGTCACTGGTGCTGGAACCCGCAAGCCAGGGGTTCCAGTGAAAGGATCAACGTTGGGTGTGAACGGGTCTGACGTCCACTTGTGATCCTCACCATACATGGTGCCCCCCACCGTGTATGCTGAGGATCACGAGTGGACGTCAGAGTGGAGGTGTGGAAGTCCGGGAATGGTGTGACGACATGAGAGGATGTTGATGGTTGTGGTGAGAGTACATGAGTGGATGTTGATGGTAGGATGGGTGCTGGTAGGACGGGTGGGGATGGATGAGGTGGGGTGATGTGGAGTGATGTACGGGTAGGTGGACGGCTTTGTGAGAGGTGGCGAGGTAGGACGACGGGTGATGAGCAGTGGCGAGATGGGTGGTGTGGAGTGATGTACGGGCTAGGGGGGAGTGATGATGAGCAGTGGCGAGATGGGGTGGTGTGGAGTGAGTGAGGCTAGCTGGACGGCTGGTGATGAGAGGTGGCGAGGTAGGACGACGGGTGATGATGAGCAGTGGCGAGATGGGGTGGTGTGGAGTGATGTACGGGCTAGGGGGACGGGTGATGATGAGCAGTGGCGAGATGGGGTGGTGTGGAGTGATGTACGGGCTAGGGGGACGGGTGGTGATGAGAAGTGGCGAGGTAGTGCGACGGGTGATGATGAGAAGTGGCGAGGTAGTGCGACGGGTGATGATGAGCAGTGGCGATGAAGGGGGACGGGTGATGATGAGACGTGGCGAGGTTGGGCGACGACTGGAGTTTCTGGAGGTGGAGGTTGTGGAGTTGGTGGAGGTGGAATTTGTAGAGGTGGAGCTGGAGTTTGTGGAGTTGGTGGAGGAGGTGGAGGTGGAGCTGGAGTTTGAGGAGGTGGAGTTGGTGGAGCTGGAGTTTCTGGAGGTGCTGATGTGATGATCCTCCTCCTCTTCCCCCTGGGCGGTGGAGAATGGGTCAAACCATCTTCTTCTTCATCCGTCTCATCCGTCTCACCCGCCTCATCTGTCCACTCCTCTTCCTCGCTTCCCATGTCGTCCTCGCTCTCGCTCTCACTACTGCTCATATCAAGGATGGTGTTAAGGACGGAGGCCAGCTGGTCCTCCGGGATGGGGCGTTTTTTATCCATGGCTAGCTAGATGTGTAACGGATCTGTAATGGGAGGGGGGGGGGGGGGATAAAAACAAATGCACAACAGAACCAAAAAAAATAAAAAACAAGAATATATATATATATAAGTATATCAATCTACAATTAGAAAACAATATGGGGCGTTTTCTATCCATGGCTGGCTAGATGTGTAACGGATCTGTAATGGGAGGGGGGGGGGGGGTATAAAAACAAATGTACAACAGATCCAAAAAAAAGCAAAAAAAAATATATATATATAAGTATATCAATCTTAGGAGGAGGAAGTCAGGGAGGAGTACAGGAGAGCAGTGGAAAGACGACTAGGTGGGTTCGACCTGGAAGTTATGGAGAAGATGAGCAAGGTGTTTAAGGATGAGATCTGTAGCATGTGAGGAGGTGTGGGGAGGAGAAGAGGGAGGGGAGTGAAAGGTACAGCATGGTGGACAGAAGAGGTAAGAATAGCTGTGGAAGAAAAGAAGAAAGCATATAGAGAGTGGTTGGGTAGTAGAGGGAATGAAGATTCCGAGAGACAGAAACGAGCGAGGTACGTGGAGAGTAAGAGGGTGGTGAAGAGAGTAGTGAAGGAAAGTAAGAGAAGAGTAGATGAGGAATTTGGAAGGAATCTGAGTGTAAAATGGAGGGAGAGTAAGAAACTGTTCTGGAAAGAAGTCAAGAAAGTTAGGGAAGGTAGCAAGGGAAACAGTAAGGGTGTGAAAGATAAGAATGGGAGAATGCTAGCCGAGAAGCAAGAGAGAGTCGAAAGGTGGAGGGAGTACTTCAGTGAGTTGCTAAATGAAAGGAATGAAGAGCCAGCAAACATAGCTGGATATGGTATGGGAGGGAGAAGAAGAGAAGTAGTGGAGGAGGAGGTGGGGATCAGGAGGTCAGAAGTGTGGGAAGCCATGAAAAGAGTGAAGTTGGGGAAAGCACCAGGAACAGATGGAGTGTGTGGGGAAATGTTGAGGTATGGTGGTGAGATAGTGATAGAATGGGTATGGAAAATGTGCAAACTAGCATGGGAGAAGGGCAGTGCACCTGATGACTGAAGACTGGCATAATAGTCCCCCTATATAAGGGCAAAGGGGAAAGAGGAGTGTGTGGTAACCACCGAGGAATATGTCTTCTAAGCGTAGTAGGGAAGGTATACAGTAGGGTAGTGATTGAGAGAGTGAGAGTGAGAACGGAGAAATGGATAGGCGACGAGCAGGGAGGTTTTAGGAAGGGAAGAGGATGTGTAGATCAGATTTTTACCCTGAATTGTGTTATGGAGAAGTATCTGGAGAAGAAACAAAAGGTGTTATGTTGCCTTTATGGACTTGGAGAAGGCCTATGACAGAGTGGATAGAGAAGGTTTGTGGAAAGTACTTAGAATATACGGAGTAGAGGGCAAGTTGCTGAAAGCAGTGAAGAGCATGTATGAGGGTGCAAAGGTGGCAGTACGTGTGGAGAGTGAGCAGAGCGAGTTCTTTGACCTGAATGTTGGTTTGAAACAGGGGTGTGTGATGTCCCCGTGGTTGTTTACTGTATATATGGATGGAGTTATGAAAGAAATACTATCAAGAGCAGTGGATGTTGGTGTATCGCTGAAAAGGGAGGGAATTGAGTGGAAGCTACCTATACTGCTGTTTGCGGATGATACAGTTCTGATGAGTGATAATGAATGGGAGTTGCAGGGTCTGGTAAATGAATTTGGAACAGTGTGCGAAAAACGGAATTTGAAGGTAAATACGGGGAAGAGCAAGGTTATGGTCTTCGAAAGGGGTGAAGTCACAGAGTGTGAGGTGAAGCTGAACGGTCAGGCTATGGAGATCGTCAACTCTTTTAAGTATCTGGGCAGTGTGTTGAGTAAAGATGGGACTATGGATGAAGAGGTGCGGGAGAGGGTACAACAGGGGAAGAGGGTTGTAGGAACGCTAAAAGCAGTAACAAGAAATAGGGTGGTCAGTATGGAAGTGAAGAAGTCCTTGCATGACAGTGTGGTAATCCCGACACTGACTTACGGAAGCGAAGCATGGACGTTGGTTGAGAGACTCAGACCAAGAGTGAGAGCAGTGGAAATGAATTACTTAAGGAGTGCGTGCGGAGTTACATGGAGGGATAGACAGACTAATGAGGAAGTAAGAAGGAGGTGTGGTGTGGAGGTAGATGTGCTGGAAAGTGTGAAAAGGAACAACTTGAGATGGTTCGGCCATATGGAACGTATGGAAAGCGAGAGAATGACTAAGAGGGTGTACGAGAGCGAGGTGGAGGGACAGAGGGGGAGAGGTAGACCGAATATGAGGTGGAAGGATGGAGTGAGGAACTACATGAACGAAGGCGGTGCTGGTTGGGGGGAGGGGCGTCGACTGACTGGGGACAGAGGTGCATGGGGGCGGTTCGTTCGTGGCCACCCCTTCGGGGATCGCGGCGTCAGGCAATAGATAGATAGATAGATCAATCTACAATTAGAAAAAAATAAATAAATACAAAAATAACCCTCCACCCAAAAACAAATTATATATATATATATATATATATATATATGGGGGGAGGGGGGTATAATGGGGAAAGAGGGGGAGGGTGTATAATGGGGGAGGGAGGGGGTATAACTTAGATAAATACATAAATACGAATGATATATATATATATATATATATATATATATATATATATATATATATACATATATATATATATTATATCAATCTACAATTAGAAAAATAAAATAAAATAAAAATTAAAAAATAACCCTGCCCCACCAAAAAAAATAAAAATAAAAAATAAAAATATATATATATATATATATATATGGGGGGAGGGGGAGGGGGAGGGAGGGGAGGGGGGGGGGGGAGGGAGGAGGGGAGGGAGGGGGTATAATGGGGGGGGGAGGGGGAGGGGGGGTATAATGGGGGGGGAGGGAGGGGGTATAATGGGGAGGGGGGGAGGGGGCATAAACAGATAGATAAATAATAAATAAACAGAATTATATATATATATATAGATATGGGGGAAAGGGGGAGGGTTGTATAATGGGGGAGGGACGGGGACGGGGATAACTTAGATAAATACATAAATACGAATGATATATATATATATATATATATATATATATATATATATATATATATATAATATATATATATATCAATCTATCAATTAGAATTAGATAAAATAAAAAAATAAAAATAAAAAAAACCCAAAACAAAATAAAAAATAAAATATATATATATATATATATGGGGGAGAGGGGGAGGGGGAGGGGGGAGGGAGGTGAAGGTGAAGGGGGGGAGGGGAGGGAGTATACGGGGGAGGGAGGGGGGGTATAATGGGGGGGGAGGGGAGGGGGGTATAATGGGGGGGGGGGGGAGGGAGAGGGGGGTATAATGGGGAGGGGGGGGGGGGAGGGGCATAACATAGATAAATACAATTACATATTATATATATAGATTATATGGGGAAAGAGGGGGAGGGTGTATAATGGGGGAGGGAGGGGGCATAACTTAGATCTATCTATCTATCTATTGCCTGACGCCGTGATCCCCGAAGGGGTTGCCACGAACGAACCGCCCCCATGCACCTCTGTCCCCAGTCAGTCGACGCCCCTCCCCCCAACCAGCACCGCCTTCGTTCATGTAGTTCCTCACTCCATCCTTCCACCTCATATTCGGTCTACCTCTCACCCTCTGTCCCTCCACCTCGCTCTCGTACACCCTCTTAGTCATTCTCTCGCTTTCCATACGTTCCATATGGCCGAACCATCTCAAGTTGTTCCTTTTCACACTTTCCAGCACATCTACCTCCACACCACACCTCCTTCTTACTTCCTCATTAGTCTGTCTATCCCTCCATGTAACTCCGCACGCACTCCTTAAGTAATTCATTTCCACTGCTCTCACTCTTGGTCTGAGTCTCTCAACCAACGTCCATGCTTCGCTTCCATAAGTCAGTGTCGGGATTACCACACTGTCATGCAAGGACTTCTTCACTTCCATACTGACCCCCCTATTCTGTTACTGCTTTTAGCGTTCCTACAACCCTCTTCCCCTGTTGTACCCTCTCCCGCACCTCTTCATCCATAGTCCCATCTTTACTCAACACACTGCCCAGATACTTAAAAGAGTTGACGATCTCCATAGCCTGACCGTTCAGCTTCACCTCACACTCTGTGACTTCACCCCTTTCGAAGACCATAACCTTGCTCTTCCCCGTATTTACCTTCAAATTCCGTTTTTGAAAGGCACTATGCCTCTCCCAACTGACCCTCAGTACCGGCTCCGCTCATTAGCTATTGGAATGAAAAGGGTGGAGAGTACAGACCACCAGAACTTTCAAGCAACTTCTCAGCCAACCGGGTCAAGTTCTGTTAGCCAAGACTGCGGTTGGGAACCAAAATCCAGCAATCCAGTTGCACAGGTGTATTTGTGAATACAGTGGACTGGTTGATTGGCAGGCTTATGGCAGGGATTTTAAAGGGATAGTACTGCGGCGATCAGGAGCTCGCTTTAATTTAGCACGGGGTGATAGAGTGAGAATCCTGCCAGCCAATCAAAGAGCTGCACTTGACTATCTCTTTAAACCAGCTGAGGTTGACATTCCTGACATTTCCCCCAATCTGCCTCACCAAACCGTTGCAGCCAATCAGGAGCCTCCATTGTCGGAGCAAGCAAACCTGGCCAGCCGTGCACATCTTCATCTTTCAAATCACTCTCGCTCCCTCCACAGGCCGTTTCTTCGAGTTGCAATAGGTCTACGACATCAGTGCAAGCCCTATACTCTCGTAAGCCACTACAGGACCTTTGCAACATCTCCCTGGGACCTATTACGAAGAGATAAGATCAGAGGAGTGGGGAAGAAATGTTCAAACCACGCGGCTGGAGAAAGCACTGCCCGGGCGGCTGGCTCAACCAATCACAGCGTGGCAATTCGTGAGGCGGGGCTATAAAGAGGGGGGGGGGGGGAGGGGCTTTATTGGTGTAGTAGTAGAGAAAGTGTTAAAGTAGGAGGATAAAGATTGTGGGTCAAGTCCGACAATCTTTATCCTCCCACTTTGACACTTTCTCTACTACTACAAAGGAGTACAAAGGAAATCAAGCAACAAAAGGTCTAGTGACCCTTCTAGGTTGCTTGTCCTCCAAAACACTGAGGATCAAGTCTCCAAACAGTGGTTTAGAGTGGGTAAGGGAACATTGGAAAGGGAATTACTGCCCTGGAACTAATGTCCTTGACAGGATTTGGAAGTTAGTAGAGGACAGATGGGTTAGTAACTGAGGGCGGGATAAAATAAAGTTATTCATTTACAAACGCAGTCAGTCGCGGGTTTGATGCGAGATATTTGTCTAAGCGGAGTTTAAATGAATCAACGGTGATGCAGTCTATAACGTTTCGGGGAAGCCCATTCCACAAGTTGACAACTCGATTGAAGAAGAAATTCTTAGATTCGTGCGAGTTAAAAGATTTACCAATAATTTTGCAACCGTTTCCCCACGTGTAATTAAATTGGTCGATAGTGAAGTACTTACTACAGTTCATATTGTCGATGCCTTTGATGATTTTGAACACTTGAATTAAGTCACCTCTTAATCTGCGCTGGGATAAAGGAAATAAATGTAATTCTCTAAGACGCTCTTCGTATGGTTTGTTCTTTAGGCTAGGTATCATTTTGGTAACTCTACGTTGAACTCGTTCTAGCTTGTTTATATCTTTTTGGTAATAAGGGCACCAGGATTGAACGTAGTATTCCAGAAGAGGGCGGACTAAGGAATTGTAAAGGGTTAGGGTAACTTCTTTGGATTTATGCTCAAATGACCTGCCTATAAAGCCAATTATTTTGTTTGCCTTCTTAACAACTTCTGAACATTGTTGACTCGGTTTTAGGTTACTCGATATTGTTACTCCAGATCGGTTTCTCTGTTTACATTCTTAAGCTGAGTGCCATTCATCGAATAGTTTGCTTTCTCATTTAGGTATCCGATATGTAGTACTTTACATTTATCCGCATTGAAACTCATTTGCCAAATTTGGGCCCAACATGACAATTTATCTAGATTGTGTTGCATATCGTCAACTTGTTCTTTTGAGAGTATGCTATTTGCAATTTTTGTATCGTCAGCAAATTTTGAGATTGTAAAGGTGAGACCCTCATCTATGTCGTTGATGTAAATTAGAAAGATAATTGGTCCTAGTACCGATCCCTGGGGTACCCCGCTTCTTACATTGGTCCATTTAGATGCCTTACCGTTTATGACTACTCTTTGCTTTCTGTTGCTGAGCCAATTTTCTATCCATTCAACACACCGTCTTGTATTCCATGCGCTTTTAGTTTAGCAGTAAACGTTTGTGGGGAACTTGTCAAAGGCCCTTTTGAAAATCAAGGTATATAATATTTACAGCTTTACTCTCATCGTAGAGGTTGAGGATATCGTGGAAGAAGTCTAAGAGGTTTGTTAAACAGGAACGTTTTTTACGAAAGCCGTGTTGAGTATCTTTAAGTATGTTATTTTTCTCTAAGTGATTTACGAGTCTGTCTCGTATGACCATTTCCAGCATTTTACATACAACTGAGGTTAAGCTAATTGGACGATAGTTACTGGGTAGGGATTTGCTGCATTTTTTGAATATCGGTGTTACGTTGGCTAGCTTCCACTGATCAGGCATAGTTCCAGACTGCAAGGATTTATTGAATAGTAATGTCAGTTGTTTGGAGAGCTAATCCATAGCTTCCTTTAGAACTCTAGGCGAGATTGTATCATGTCCAGGCGTTTTATTTACCTTGAGTTTATCTAAAACAATTCAATACTTCTCTCTCTGTAACGGTGGATATTGCTTAGAACATCTGAATTATCAATCTGAATCGGCCGATGGTGTAGGGATATCACTGAGGTCTTCTGTTGTAAAAACTGATGCAAAGAAGGTATGAGGGCATTACTCATTTGTACTTCGTCTTTGGTGTATTCTCCATTTTCATCGACTAACGGTCCAACAGTTGAAGTAACTACTTTTTTCTTTCTGATATAACTATAGAATTCTTTCGGGTTTGTTTTACTTTGATTCGCAATATGTAACTCTAAGGTCTTTTTACTTTGCTTAATTAACTTTTTGGCTTTGCGTCGTAGCTCTACAAATTTCACCCGTTCTTCGTCATTTTGTGAGGATTTTAATCTATCATTAGCAAATTTTTTAGCAAGCAGGCAGTTTGAAATATCTTTATTCCACCATTTGGGCTTATTATTTTGGCCTGGACGCCATATTTTCGATGGTATGCAGTCTTGCACTGCTTTTAGGTAAGTGGTTTCGAATAACTTCCAAGATGTATTTATGTCGTTATTGTTAATTAAAAAGCTCCAGTTAGTTTCTTTAAACATAGCTCTAAGTTTATGGAAGTTTGCTTTCTTGAAATTAGGGACTTTTTCGATGCTACTATTTGGTTCGTTACTAGTAAACTTTAAAGTGAAAGTTATCGTACGATGGTCGCTGTTACTGAATTCATCACCAACATTCAAATTCTCTATCAATTCTTCTTTTGTTGCAAGTACAATGTCAAGAACGTTATTACCACGGGTCGGCGTTCGAACAAATTGATAAAGCGAACTCTCTTGCAAGTTCGTATACAAGTCATGTCCGGAGTGTGAAGTAAGAGTATCGCCCCACTTGGTCACAGGTAAATTAAATGAGTTTCTCAATTTACTTACGATTTTAAGAACACTTTCAAAGGATGCTTGAATTACTTTTATACGATATAAACGAACATGTACAAATGCTCACTATTACGATATCCAAGGTACTATTTTTTTAAGGTGGAGCTACATATCCCTTAAATTTCGACTTGTCAAACATCTCAAAGTGGAGCACTGTCGCTAAGGGCTCCAGAAACAGGGTATCACACGAGAGATTATGTACAAACAATGATTAGGCCAATTCCCATCATTATAGTTATTCATACTATATACTTTTTTTTTTTTTTTTTCTATGTGAATGAGGGAGACAAAAGGCATAACTGCCTGCAGCGAGTGACTCCCCCAGATTTCAAAGAGTGACAGGGCCGAAATCAAGGGACGTTCGAGCTAAAATGCCTGGACACACGGAGTTTGAATCAATTTAAGTCATAGGAAGAGGGAAAGACTGATTCTGGGAGAGAGTTCCAGAGCTCAGCAGTTGAATAGAAGAAAGTCTGAGAATAGCATTTCACTCTTGGGTTGGAGAGTTGCACAGAGTAGAGGTGGGATTGTGTTGTACTACGTACCCTACGTAGCGGAGGTGGTACACACTGGGAAAGCTCCGAGGAACACTGATTATTGTAGTAGCGATAAAATTGTGAGAGAGATGCAACATTGCGGCGAAGAGAGAGAGATTGCAGAGAATTGGTGAGTGGACGGGAGTTAATAATACAAAAAGCTTTCCTTTCTACTTTATCTAGGAGTGCGGTGTGAGAGGATCCTCCCCACACATGTGAACAATACTCAAGACAAGGATGCACTGTGCCCCTGTACACAGCAAGTAGCTGCGCAGGGGTAAAGAACCCCTTGAGGCGGTTGAGCACACCCAGCTTCTGGGAGGCTGCCTTAGCGAGACTGGTAGTATGGTCTTTCCAAGTGAGAGCAGAAGAAAAAGAGACACCGAAAACATTGAGGGAAGATGAAGGGTTGATTTTTGTATTGTTGAAGAATAAGGGATAGTCCTCTGGAGGTTCCTGACGGGTAGTAAGATGGATAAATTGAGTTTTGGAAGCATTAAATGTAACAAGGTTTTCTCTACCCCAATTGGAAATAGTAGCTAGAGCAGAAGATAAGCATTTTATGGCTTCATTACATTTAATTTTGAGGGTGCTGGCTGGGGCGTTCTGGAAAACTAATTGAGTGGTGTAAAGTAGAGTCGTCTGCATATGAATGGATAGGACTAGATGTACAGTTGAGAAGATAATTTATGAAAATTAGAAAGAGAATAGGAGATAGGACAGAGCCCTGAGGAACACCGGAGTTGATAGGATGAGGAATTGAGCGATGACCATCCACAACCGCAGCTATGGAACGGCGGGAAAGGAAATTAGAGACAAAGGTACAGATGGAGGGACAGAAACCGAAGGAGGGCAGTTAGGAAATTAATGATTTGTGCCAGACTCTATCGAAGGCCTTCGATATGTCTAGTGCAACAGAAAAAGTCACACCAAGTTAAAGCTATGCTATATAATTTATTTTATACCCCTGGAAGTGATTAAATCGCCAAAACAAATCAATTTAATTATAATTTCAAAACAATATTGCTCTGGTTGTGACACCACTTTCCTAAACTTAATATAACAATACCAAACAATAAGATTTAATATATAAAGCTATAATAATGACCCTCGTACCTATAAGACACCATTATGCCTATTTAGTTATTTCTTTTTAACCATTACAATTATATATGACAACTGATATTAAATTAATCATGAAAATAACATAATGTTGAATATTTCAACTAATCTCAACACTGATTGGGTCATTCTTGGACTGAAAGTGAGTGAACAATAAAAGTCTTGGTGCAAATATTACCAATATCAAACCTAGCCAATTTAGACCCCTTACACCACGACTTGTATGCACTGCTCTGAGACATAGGCAACACTTCTCAGCTTAGAACCAAGCTCTCGCAGCCGAACGGGGTCAGTATTCCTCCAACTTTTGAGGTGAAAGGGTGTTCTCTTTCGACTCTGAAGCAATTTTGGCCACATTGCCTGGTACTGGAGGGTACTTTTATGGTAATACCCTCTGGTACAGTAGGGGTTAATGTACAGTGTTCTAGTCTTCAACCATTGCAAGATAACGCCGATTACTGCCTCTGGTATGTTTATATCCTAGGGTAGGCCATTTATTTGAAGAGATATGTGTATCCATAAATGACGAAACTCAAGCTTTCACACAAATCCAGGATCGCGGCGGCCATTACTGACCTACTTATTTTCACAATACAAACTGAACCACTTGGTCTAGAGAGTTCTAGTCTTCACCCATCACAAGATAACAACGATTACTGCTTCTGGATATATATATATATATATATATATATATATATATATATATATATAACCTACGTTAGGCTATTTGTGTATATTTATAAGTGTGCCAAATTCCCAAGAATTCAATTTTTCACCCAAAATCAGCACTGGCTGGAAGACTTAAACCACCATTCAACGAAGGTTAACGCCGCAGATTTAGGAAGTTTGCCGTCTACGCCATTCTGTATTTGGACATCAACGTCCTTCCGAACAACAGTTTCCCCTCTCACTTCATCCCTATTAGTGTTGTGAAAGAGGCTCCCATTTTATTTACTGATTGATGTTTACTCCACAGATTTAGCCAGTTTGCCGTCTACGCCGTTCTGTATTTGGGCATCAATGTCCTTCCCAATAACAGCTTCCTCTCTCACTTCGTTCTCTCCATCTTCGAGCTCCTGAGTAACTTCCTGGGCTGGTTCTTCATACACTTCCTCGGTCGTCGGTTCACCTGCTACGTGACTTACATACTTGTCGCCATCTTCTGCGTGGCAGCATCCTTCTTCACGCATGGTAATTAAGATTGTATTCAGCTTAGGAAGAATCTCTAGCAATGATATGGCTTCGAATTCCTTGAAAAATTGATGACGCGCTTCTTGATTCTATGCTGGCTCTCAGTAGACGATTTTTGTTCAGTTTTGGAAGGATTTCTTGGAATTAAAAGGGTAAAGACTCATAATTAACCCTCTGACTTCCATGTACCATTCATATACTAAATAAAATCGTCTAATGATAGCCAGAAAATATTGCCAAAAGCCACGGCGGTCGAGTGGTGAGCACGCTCATGTGTGAATCTGCTTGACCTGGGTTCGATCCCAGCCCAGGCCGACATTTAGTGGGTGTTGTAGTACGTCCTAGCATGTTCACATGCTTGCACCCAGTCGGGGGACACCTCGACGACGTATACAGACTAGTAACACACATAACAAATCCACTCCAACAGCTTCCTCTCTCTCCAACACCCTTTCTCCCCTCTCTACACTCTTCAGAAAAATAAGAAAAGTAGAATGTAGATACGAGGTGCCGTTGTAAAGGCTTATCCCTCAATACCTTCACCTTCACCTGACGCTTCATAATCCTCAAGGGGTGAAAACATATTTGATGACAAGAGTGTTTTATATAACCGGAAATACAATATCTCACTTATTTCCATAGCTAACCTTGAATTACGTGTGTGTGTGTCTTGTGCAGAACCAATATATGACCTACTATTGTATAAAAAGTACTCCCATTAAAATAAAGATCTCAAGGAAATACAACCTGCTACCTTTGTCGTGAAAGGTACAAGGCTACTTTTAACCCGTGGAGCCCCGGCTAGTTTTGTAATGTTTGCGCACCAGAACCCGGCCGGTTTTCAAAAAATGGTTTTATTCCAGAAACAATAGCGAATGGGTTAGGAATGAAGGAAAAACCACGAAAAACCGCTCAAAAAGCTTAAAAAATGGTCCTACAGAGCCCCCGAAAACGGATTTTATAAGAGTAAAAAATTGAAGGCAATTATCCCAAAAAAACAGGTTTTTGCGCGCTCGCGCGCACGCACGTGGACTTTGAGAGTTTTCAACCATCGGCACGGTTGCGTGGGATACGTACACAGTTCCCATACAAATCTGAGCCCTCTTGAGTGGCTACACCTGAGGTTACGGTCGGCGCAATTAGGGTGACGCGCCAGGCGCGTCTCTGGGGCTGTGCGTTACATACATCGCCGACGCGTCAGGCGCGTCGCTGGGGCTGTACGGGTTAAAAACATATTTGATGACAAATGTGTTTTATATCACTAGAAATACAATACCTTCATAGCTAACCTAGAATGTTGTGTGTGTGTCTTCTGCAGAACCGTGGCTGTTACTGTTTTATATCACTGGAAATACAATAACTTCATAGCTAACCTATACCTCGTTCCAAACAGGAAGGCCAGAAATCGTGAACCTTAACCTCTGTAACTAAAAAAGGGCTAGAGCAAATGGGCTGTACATTTCAACACCTATTTCCTGGCTGACCCTTTCCAAATGGTAGAACTAATTAACTCGATTACTCTAGTCGTTTGTGAGTTATAGAGGTGAATGTTCAAGAGCTTTGGCATTCTTATTTGGAACACGGTATAGAATCGCATGTGTTTGTTTATCTTCCGCAGAACCGTGGCTGTTGCTGACCTTACTGGCAACGGTGAAGCTGTTCGCCACCCAAGGGATCTATATTGTGTTTGTGATGGCCTCGGAGATTCTGCCCACGCCCGTAAGGACCTCCGGCTTTGGCATCACCCTCGTCTTTGGAATGATGGGCATGACCGTGGCGCCGTATATCCTTAATGTTAGTCTAGCTCTCTCCATCTCTGTCTCTTGGTCATTATCATCATATTATCCAGATATTAATATAAATGAGATGTGATATGCAAAAGACTGCTTCAGATAGGTTGTTGTTGTTGTTCCCCAGGCTGTCTGACCGAACAGCCCCAAGGTCCCGAGCAAGGCCAAGGCCATAGCCGAGCGACCCCACAGAACCCTCCTTGCTTTACCACTAAGAAAGCCCAGATGACCAAAGCCGCTCACAGGCGAGGAGCTGAGTAGGGTGCGGAAATGCACGGGACACCGAAGCCCCACCCAGGGCCCTGTGCACCTTAACAATTATGAAGGGAAAGTTGAGGGGAAATTTTCTTTATTGGTATCCTCCCAAGAGATTATTTTGTATATGTATTTCGGGTGTCATATTGTATTGTAATGTATTGTCGCGAACCATGGCATAGTTAGTAGATTGTCGGCTGCTAATCAAAGGGTCAACGGATCGAGCCCGCACTGTCAAAATGTTATTGGCAGATATCAAGCCCGGGCAATTTGACCTAGCGATTCGATTCGTGACAAATGCAAATTTTTCATAGCCATCCCTTCTCGGGAATTAGCCTATGGCATCTGGCAAAAAAAAAAAAAAAAAAGTGTATGGGACTCCTTAGCCTTGTTCAGCAACTCATGAAATGGAGACAACCTTATAAAAATCTAAGTGCAGGATGGGACTCGTCCGCCTTGGTTGGCAACGCGTCAAGGGGAGTAAACTTTATACAAATCCATACACCCTTACATAAGGGTGAAGCAGATTAGTGAATAGACTAGCCACACACCACTGTAGAAAAAGTACACATCTGATTCGGACGTACCCTAAGTTTAGTGGTCAATCCTGTAAGTCCTTAAATAAACGACAAGGCTTGTCCTTCTCACAGGGGACAGGTCCGCTTGGGGGCATTTCATGTATGGCCACCCTCATAAAGGAAGTAAGGCGTCCGGCAATAGATGGATAGATTATACAATATACAGAGCCTTTTGTACAGCACAGATTATTTATACAGGTCTCCCTCACTATCCGATGTCCTAATTTACACATTATTTGTTGTTTTTTATGTGTTTGTGTTTGGCTATTGGCTGATCCGAGAATGCATCCCCATTTATTCCATAAATTATAGGGTTCGTTATACAATTTTTCTATTTAAGATCGGGTTTTCAGGAACGTAACTCAATCATAATATATGAGGGAGACCTGTACATAATCTTTTGTATGTCAGAGATTATCTATTAGTCGCGAGCCATGGCATAGTCAGTAGAGCATTGGCTGCTGATCAAAGGGTCGGTGGATCAAGCCCACACTGTCAAAATGTTATTGCTAAAAGTCAAGCCCGGGCAATTTGATCTAATGATTTGTGACAAACGCCTAATGTTCATGGCCACCCCTTTTCGGGAATTACGGCGTGACAAAGAATAAAATAATAATAATAATATCTATAAATGTTCGTTGCAGGCGGGTTTGGGAGAGATGTTCAAGTACTGGATAATGCTGGGACTGACGGGGCTGTCTCTGGCGGCCAGTCTACTTCTGCCAGAGACTTTGGGGCTACCGCTGCCACAGACCTTCCAGGACGCTGAGGATCTGGGTCGAGACAGACCCTTTACCACCTGGATCCATCACTGGAATCAACACCGATATCAACCATCACCACCACTTCCGCCAGCATCCGCATCGCACCACGACGATAGCCTCTTAGCTAAATGAGTGTACAGTTAAACTAATAAAATCCTGTTAGTTCTATCCATCAAGTATGTCTTAACCTCACTACCGACATGAGTCTCTATAAGTGTACAATCAAAATAATATAATCCTGTTAGTTCTGCCCATATGCTCTCAAATTTTAGGAGTAGAGTTGGTTGTTGGATAGAACATAATAATTGATATTGGTTCAGGAGTAATTTATCGAGAGGACTTCCCTAGTGGTTAAGGCCCCATTAATTACTCTTTCCATTCACATATGCAAAGCCTACGTGAGTTGCAGTTGGGATGTGTGTACATGCTTAGATTGATATGCAGGATTCGAAGTTGCATAATAAATCGTAGGCAGTGTCCACCATTCTTTAACTGTCTGCATGGCACAATGCATAAGGTGTTGATTTTCGGTGTGAGCATCCTGGGTTCGAATCCACGGACTGCCACATGTGTTTGTAATAGTTCATTAATCGATTTTAGGAGTAGAGTTGGTTGTTGGATAGAACATAATAATATCTCCAACACCTCACCACCACCACTGCCGCAAGCACGTCGCGGCGGTCGAGTGGAGAGCATGCTTACGTGTGAGTCTGTTTGACCTGGGTTAGATCCCAGCCAAGGCGGACATATTTAGTGGGTGTGGTAGTATGTCCTAGCGTGTTTCACATGCTCGCACCCAGTCGGGGGACACCTCGACTACGTATACAGACTAACACCCATAACAAAGCCCCTCCAACAGCTTCTTTTCTCTCCAACACTCCTTCTCCTCCTCTCAACACTCTTCGGAAAGTAAATACGAGGTGCTGCTGTAAAGGCTTATCCCTCAATACCTTCACCATATCACCACCACCACAATAATATCTTAGCTAAATAAGTGAACAATCAAAATAATAAAACCCTACGAACGTGAGTCTCATAGTTTCTATAATAATAATAAATAATAATGTTTCTTTAGTTACCATTTTACAATGTTGGTGAAACATAATATGTTTTAATGGTGTTATGGTTAAAGTGTTTACGATCTGTATGTGGTAACCCAGGTTCAAATCCTGGGAGGATCACATGCTTTCATAAATTTCATTGGGAGGTGTTTGGTGTTGGGAATGATATACATATATTTGATTATTCCTATAGGTTCAGGAACACTTCATAGCGTCGGTCTTTAGATATCTGTGCCCCATAAATTGTTAATTCCTTTCACTTAAACATTAGGCTATTCAGTGTGCAGTTGGATCTGAGTACATGATTAGTGTTTAAGATCTGTATGTGGTAACCCAGGTTCGAATCCTAGAAGGATCACATGCTTTCATTAATTTAATTGGGAGGTGTTTGGTGTTGGGAGTGAAATTAATAAATTAGTGGATGTAGTATGAATGAAAGGCGAGAGGACATTGGAAGGTTATTTGAAAGAAGGAAGTATGATGTGCTTGCAATGAATGAAACAAAGATGAAAGGAGAGGGAGAAGTGGATTTTGGAAACGTGATAGGTAGAAAGTTTGGAGTAGATGAGGGAGTCCATGGGAACGAGGGAGTGGCTATTATTGTGAAAAAGGAGTTGAGAGAGTTTATAAATGAATGGAAAGAGGTGTCATCAAGGCTAATGTGAGTGCGAATGTGGTTTAAGTGTGAAAGGTGGGCTTCTGTGAGTGTTGAAGATGAAGCCGGTGTGGACAAAACAGAGAATAAGTTTGGATAGGGAAAGAAACGATACATCAGCTGGGAATGTAATAGAACCCCAGTCACATATATATGTTAGTAATTATGATATCATTGACTGCAGTGAAATCGAAGGAAATAATAAGTTAGTTAAAAACAATAGAAAAATAGTTACAATAAATAGTAATAGGTTGAGGGTATATTATACAAATTGTAGAAGTTTATGTTACAAAATGGATCAGCTTAGGGCAACTGTTAGCAAAGAAAATATAGACATTGTAGTGATTACAGAAACCTGGATAAATACTGACTCTAGACATCTATTAGCAGAATTTCATATGCCAGGATACAATTTATTTAAATACGACAGAACAGACAGAAGGGGAGGTGGAGTTGCAATTTATGTCAGGGATACTTTAAAATGTTGCCTTAGATCAGATATTAAAACAAATAGCGATAATGAAAGTGTGTGGGTAGAGATTAGCGGGGAAGGTGAGACAATTATTTTGGGAACCATTTATAGGGCACCCTGTCTTTGTCGTAATTTAGGCAAATTATTATGGGAAGAAATCAGTAAGGCATCTCAGAATAATAACATTTGCCTTTTAGGCGACTTTAATCTTCCAGGTATAGACTGGGTTAATCAAACTAGCAATAACGAATCCGAAGATGTTCTTAAAGTAGTACTAGACAACTTTCTCTTTCAATTTGTAAATTCGCCAACTAAAGGATATAATATTATGGACCTAGTTCTTAGCAACAACAAAACATTGGATAACAAAATTAGAAGTGGGCGACCAGCTAGGGAACAGTGACCATAAATCAATATACTTCTCAATATAATTAAATTTTAAACCAAGGTAAAATAAGGTTCTTATCTCAGACTTTAGAAAGGCGAATTTTTGGGGATTAAAAAGGTCACTCAAGATTAAAGGTGAGGCAGGAAATTTAGGTCAGGTAAGCCAATTAGTTCCAGCAGACCAGAGATGTCGGGGCCAAGTGGGTCACACAGCTGAGATAGGTAGACAGCCAACTGAAGATTTATATAGTGGGTATAATCAGTTCAGCTCTGCCTTACAGAGCGAACAAAATAAATATATACCAAAAAGAAAATTTAGATCACATACAAACCAACCAAAATGGATGACAAATAAATGATTACATTTTATAGGTAGAAAGAGAGGTGTGTACAGAAAAATACAGAAGGACGAAATCCACCTAGTAGGATACCACCATAATTTGTCGAGGCAGGTAAAGAAGGAAATTAGGAAGGACAAAAGAAACTACGAAATCAAGGTAGCAAATGAATCCAAAAACAACCCTAAAGCATTTTATCAATAATTGTATTAATCTAAGGTAAAGGATACAGTATAAGAATGTGATAGGTAAGTTACAGATGTTGAGTTAGAAATGTGCAATACTCTAAATAGTCATTTCCTTTCTGTTTTTGCAAACGAAAATTTAGATCAAGTTCCAGTAGTCAACCAAGTTTTTAACGATAGTATAGACGACATATTAAAGCAAAGTTCAGGTCACTAGTGACAAAGTAATTAAGGAAATAGATAGACTAAAACCTCAGAAATTTCCAGGTCCAGATGAGGTGTATGCTAGGGTATTAAAAGAATGCAAGGACGAATTAAGTTACCCATTAACTCATCTATTTAATAATTCACTAGATTTAGGCTTAGTTACTGATTCATGGAAGCTTGCAAATATAATTCCGATATTTAAAAAAGGTGATAAGTCCATAGCATCAAATTACCGTCCCATTAGTCTCACATCAATTATAGGGAAATTACTAGAATCAATTATTGCCAGGAAAATTAGAAATAACTTAGAAATATTCAAGTTAATTAAACCCTCTCAACATGGATTCACTCCAGGACGATCCTGCCTAACAAATTTACTCAGTTTGTTCTCCGAGGTATATGAAGCGGTATATAACGACAAGTCATATGATATAGTTTACTTAGACTTCAGTAAGGCTTTTGATAGAGTTCCACATGAAAGGCTATTAAGGAAGATAGAAGGACATGGCATTGGGGGGATGCTACTCAAGTGGATTAGGTCATGGCAGGTTGGTAGGAGACAGAGAGTTAGTATCAATGGTGTAAAATCGGACTGGGGATTAGTTAAAAGTGGGGTCCCCCAAGGGTCGGTTTTAGGGCCCCTTCTGTTCGTTATCTACATAAATGATCTTGACTTAGGCATAAAGAGTAGGATCGGTAAATTTGCTGATGATACTAAAATGGGTAGGATAATAGTCAGCTAGCAACAGGGAATGTCTTCCAAAGGATCTCGATCATTTGCATGAGTGGTCCATAAATTCGTAGATGAGTTTCAATATAGACAAATGTAAGGTATTAAGGATTGGAAATCGTAATTTAGAAGCGAAATACAAACTAGACAATGTAGAATTGGATAACTCAGTGTTAGAAGGATCTGGGGGTACTCGTTAGTAATGATCTGAAACCCAGAAAACAATGTAGGCTATAAGTGTTAGGAACAGGGCAAATAGAGTTCTAGGTTTCATATCTAGGAGTGTTAGCAACAGGACTGCTGAAGTTTTCTTAAAACTATACTTAGCACTAGTAATTAAGACCCTATTTAGACTATGCTGTCCAATTTTGGTGGCCTTATTACAGAATGGATATCGACCCTTTAGAGGCAGTCCAAAGAAGAATGACGAAAATGATACATAATATTAGAAACTTATCATATGAGGAGAGCTTGAAAGCCTTAGGCTTGGACTCTCTAGAAAGATGAAGATGTAGAGAAGATATAATAGAGGTATTTAAATGGATAAAAGGTATAAATAAGAGCGATATAGATGAGGTATTAAAGCTAAAGAACGGCGACATAACCCGCTCAAATGGTTTCAAGTTAGATAAGTTTAGATTTAGGAAAGATATAGGAAAGCACTGGTTTGATAATAGAGTTGTTAACATGTGAAATGGACTGCCCAGAGCAGTGATTAGCTCAGGAACCGTTGAAAGCTTTAAGCGTAAGTTGGATTCTCATATTGATAATATGGGCTGGGTGTGAATGGGAGCTGTCTCGTGTGGGCCGCATAGCCTTATGCAGTTTCCCGCGATCTTATGTTCTTATGTTCTTATGTTATTGGACCAGGACATGAAAGGAAGTTAGACGAGGTGGAGGGTTTTTGGAAGGATTTGAGAGATTGTCAACAAGGGTTTGAAAAAATTGAAAATGGTGTAGTTTTAGTGGACCTAAATGCTAGGGTAGGAAATGAGCCTGTTGAGGGAGTCATCGGTAGTTTTGGTGTGGATGGTAATACAAGAGTGGAGAAAGACTGATAAATATATTTGGAGAGCGCAGAATGAGTGTAGGTAATACGTTCTTCAAAAAAAGGCGTATACACAAGTACACATGGCATAGACTTGTGGATGGAAAGAATGTAGAGAGGGCATTGATGGATTATGTGCTGGTGACAAGGGAAAGATTGTGTAGACTGCTGGATGTGAATGTGTTGAGAGGTGAGGCGGAGGGTATGTCGGATCATTACCTGGTGGAGGGAAAGCGAAGAGTAAAGGGTACTTCACACAGTCAGGAAAGCGAGATAGAATCACTAGGAGTAATGACTCATGTTGATTCCTGGGAATATAACAGCGAGTGTCCGAAATTCCCCGTGCACTCACAACACCGTAGGAGTCAGCGGGAGTGTACCTGCGAGTCACTGGGAGTCACCAGGAGTCACCTGGATAAAACCGCGAATGAAGTGCGAGTTATTGAACAAAATAAAAATAACGGTCGTTTTCGGATTAGTGCAATATACGAGTCTCCACCACTTTCGTCAATCCAGAACAAGCACCACCAAACTGAACAAAACCACCTTCATTCACCCCCACCATCATCAGCCCCGCCATAACAAAGCAGAAAATAATCATTCCCCATTTACATACAATAGTGTTATAATTATAGGTTATGTTACTTTGCTTATGTTAGGTAAGGGGAGTTTGAGAACTTGGAGAATAAATGTAGGGTATTGTAACATTGACCATTCTATCTTCACATTATTAAATACCTCTCCTACAGTCATTTCCTTCTCTATACACATTCACTGAGTGAATAAAAACTTCTGTGGGCAATTGTACTTACACAGGTTAATACTATGCCTATATATAAATTGTGACCAGGAAAACTACAGATACAACAAATTCCAGTGACATTGTTAATAGACACAGGCGGAGCTCGGTCATGCCTGTGTAATTCTTTCTATACCGCTCGCTCAAAGTCTACCCCGGCGACTACAACGCCCATCGAAGATGGAATCCAAAACACCACTCACCAGCACCAGAAGTTGACATTTCAAAACTCATACAAACACGTCTTCACCACTCTCGTCAATCCAGAAGAAGCTCCACCAAACTGAACAAAACCACCTTCATTCACCCCCACCATCATCAGCCCCGCCATAACTAAGAAAACAAAAATAATTCCCCATCGCCACCACCAATGGGTGCCTCTTCCCCAACAAAATATGATAATAACTCCATCACATATCAGCAACTGCCGAGATCGCTGTAGACTTCAAGCCGCAGTGGTGTCCTCCAACCATAAACATTAAAGTATCCGTATAATTATATTATATTTTCAGTTGAGGAGAATTATGGGTTTATATGAATATTATTATTCATAATCCACCTTCATTTCACTTTACGTTAGCCTCAGAATGCGCCTAAATTTCATAAAATCTGCAGAATGTTATAGGGGGGGTGGTGGGGTGAATAATCAGCTGAGTAGGCTCGCTTCGCTCACCACCCACACCCAGGAATAGTCGCCCCTTTCTACAGGTATCATTGTGGGCGCCCCTGCCGCTTAGAGAGCATGTTCGGTGGCTCCCAGTGGTTCCTGGTGACTCCCGTTGATTCCCAGTGACCCTCAGTGACTCGCATGTATTACCTATCTTTATCCCAGTGACTCCCGGTTGAAACTGAAAACTGAAACAGAAACCTGTCCGCGAATCAGATACGAATCACCGCGAGTCACTGGGAGTCACCAGGAGTCACTGTGAGTCACAGGGGCATCACTGGGAGTCACCCAGAGTCACTGGGAGTGGTCCGACTCTTGGCGAAAACTTTAAACACGCCGAACATTTTGTCGGACAGGGCCAGTCGCCCGCGACTGGTCGGGAGTCTAACAGGAGTCACTAGGACTTTTAGGGGGCACCTGCCTTTTATAGAAGAAGGAACATTAAAACTAATGTTATGGCAGTCAAATATTAACACAAGGTTAAGCATGTTTTGAAATATGTCTTGCCATAACAGAGATCTAAATATATAATATCAAGCATATAACAAATTATAATTAATAATATTTTGCTAATTATTTGGCAATTTTTAAAGGGCTATAGCTTTAAAATGCCTATAGTTAGAGGTTTCATTGTTCTACCCCTGAAAGAATTCTATATAAATGTTATTTTGTCTGGAGGAATTTTATCTATCTATCTATCTATTGCCTGACGCCGTGATCCCCGAAGGGGTGGCCACGAACGAACTGCCCCCATGCACCTCTGTCCCCAGTCAGTCGACGCCCCTCCCCCCAACCAGCACCACCTTCGTTCATGTACTTCCTCACTCCATCCTTCCACCTCATATTCGGTCTACCTCTCCCCCTCTGTCCCTCCACCTCGCTCTCATACACCCTCTTAGTCATTCTCTCGCTTTCCATACGTTCCATATGGCCGAACCATCTCAAGTTGTTCCTTTTCACACTTTCCAGCACATCTACCTCCACACCACACCTCCTTCTTACTTCCTCATTAGTCTGTCTATCCCTCCATGTAACTCCGCACGCACTCCTTAAGTAATTCATTTCCACTGCTCTCACTCTTGGTCTGAGTCTCTCAACCAACGTCCATGCTTCGCTTCCGTAAGTCAGTGTCGGGATTACCACACTGTCATGCAAGGACTTCTTCACTTCCATACTGACCACCCTATTTCTTGTTACTGCTTTTAGCGTTCCTACAACCCTCTTCCCCTGTTGTACCCTCTCCCGCACCTCTTCATCCATAGTCCCATCTTTACTCAACACACTGCCCAGATACTTAAAAGAGTTGACGATCTCCATAGCCTGACCGTTCAGCTTCACCTCACACTCTGTGACTTCACCCCTTTCGAAGACCATAACCTTGCTCTTCCCCGTATTTACCTTCAAATTCCGTTTTTCGCACACTGTTCCAAACTCATTTACCAGACCCTGCAACTCCCATTCATTATCACTCATCAGAACTGTATCATCCGCAAACAGCAGTATAGGTAGCTTCCACTCAATTCCCTCCCTTTTCAGCGATACACCAACATCCACTGCTCTTGATAGTATTTCTTTCATAACTCCATCCATATATACAGTAAACAACCACGGGGACATCACACACCCCTGTTTCAAACCAACATTCAGGTCAAAGAACTCGCTCTGCTCACTCTCCACACGTACTGCCGCCTTTGCACCCTCATACATGCTCTTCACTGCTTTCAGCAACTTGCCCTCTACTCCGTATATTCTAAGTACTTTCCACAAACCTTCTCTATCCACTCTGTCATAGGCCTTCTCCAAGTCCATAAAGGCAACATACACCTTTTGTTTCTTCTCCAGATACTTCTCCACAACACAATTCAGGGTAAAAATCTGATCTACACATCCTCTTCCCTTCCTAAAACCTCCCTGCTCGTCGCCTATCCATTTCTCCGTTCTCACTCTCACTCTCTCAATCACTACCCTACTGTATACCTTCCCTACTACGCTTAGAAGACATATTCCTCGGTGGTTACCACACACTCCTCTTTCCCCTTTGCCCTTATATAGGGGGACTATTATGCCAGTCTTCCAGTCATCGGGTGCACTCCCCTTCTCCCATGCTAGTTTGCACATTTTCCATACCCATTCTATCACTATCTCACCACCATACCTCAACATTTCCCCACACACTCCATCTGTTCCTGGTGCTTTCCCCAACTTCACTCTTTTCATGGCTTCCCACACTTCTGACCTCCTGATCCCCACCTCCTCCTCCACTACTTCTCTTCTTCTCCCTCCCATACCATATCCAGCTATGTTTGCTGGCTCTTCATTCCTTTCATTTAGCAACTCACTGAAGTACTCCCTCCATCTTTCGACTCTCTCTTGCTTCTCGGCTAGCATTCTCCCATTCTTATCTTTCACACCCTTACTGTTTCCCTTGCTACCTTCCCTAACTTTCTTGACTTCTTTCCAGAACAGTTTCTTACTCTCCCTCCATTTTACACTCAGATTCCTTCCAAATTCCTCATCTACTCTTCTCTTACTTTCCTTCACTACTCTCTTCACCACCCTCTTACTCTCCACGTACCTCGCTCGTTTCTGTCTCTCGGAATCTTCATTCCCTCTGCTACCCAACCACTCTCTATATGCTTTCTTCTTTTCTTCCACAGCTATTCGTACCTCTTCTGTCCACCATGCTGTACCTTTCACTCCCCTCCCTCTTCTCCTCACTCCACACACCTCCTCACATGCTGCACAGATCTCATCCTTAAACACCTTGCTCATCTCCTCCACTTCCTCCATAACTTCCAGGTCGAACCCACCTAGTCGTCTTTCCACTGCTCTCCTGTACTCCTCCCTGATTTCCTCCTCCTGCAACCTCTCCACCCTCCTCACCATTCCACCCTCCTGTCGCCTCCCTCCCGCTCTCCTCACCCACTTCTTTTGTATCCTAACCTTAGCTACCACTACATAATGATCAGACAGACCCCCTCCAATACCCCTATACACCCTAGCATCCATCACAGATTTCTTCATTCGTTCATCCACACATACATAATCAATCAATGACTTTCGTTCCACCACTGTCTTATCCTTCATCGTCAACATACGTTTCCACGTGTACCTGTGGATCATTCTGTGTCGGAAGAAGGTGTTGGCTATCCACAGCCTCCTCCCCACACATACGTCCACAAGTGCACTACCATTCCCATTCACCTCTGATGGTACCCCCCACCCTCCCACCACTCCCTCAACTTTCCTATCACCCACCTTACCATTCATATCCCCAATCAGAAATATTCTTTCGTTCCTGTCAAACTTCTCCAGGCACGCCTCCACATTCATCCAGAACTCCTCTTTCTTTCTTTCAAGTATATCCTCTGTCGGGGCATACACGCATACAATCACCCACGTTTGTATTCCTACTTTCATTCTCACCCACACAATCCTTGAACCCACAGACCCATATTCTCTTACACATTCCTTCCATTTGCTACTTACAAACAAACATGCACCTTCTCTCGCTGTTCCTTCACTCACTCCAGCACACACACCCATTCCACACTCCCACTCTCTCACATCTGAACCTTTCCATTTGGTCTCTGTTATTCCACATACATCCAGCCTGGCATTCACTAACACTTCCAGAACCTCTCTCTCTTTTGTGCCATCATTCATGCCACTAACATTCCACGTAGCCATTCTCAGAATGTCCGAAGGCATGTCCTTAGTCGGTCGTGGTTCGTCAACGTTGGTTCCGTCCGCATCCGAGGCTGTTCGTTCGTTTTTCCTTGCTTCGATATTTTTTCCGGGTGGGGGTCGCAAGCCCACCGACCCAACCTCTTTAGTCGCCTCTTACGACACGCAGAAGGCAGAAGGAATTTTATGTAGGACATTAAAGAAAGCAGTTATGAATATTTAAACAAATAATAATTATATTCATGAAATGAGAGTGAGAAAATGAAACAAAAATAAGATTTATCAATACTTAGAATTAAGTTAGAGCAATTCCCTCATACAAAAATAAATAAATATAAATTACAATTAAAATGACACCTAAATCATTAAAATTGGTCTATAAATGGCTGAGCAGATGCCTTTTTGATATAATTATGCAATATACTAAATAATCCGTTATGAGAAAATTAAGGTTAAAGTTTGATACTACTTGATATTACGGAAATTTCTGTATTATCAAACTTTCAAGGTGAATGAGTTGCAATTTTCATCAGAAGTTCTTTACCATTATATAATCCATGGGTTGTGTTTCTGGACATATATTAAGTAAAAAATTGGCGATATTTATACAGAAACTTCACCGTTTGTGTACCATACGCGTCACGTGACGCGTACCTGGCGTCCAGGGTGTTAAATCTTGGCTGAAGCATGTGAGTTGTGTCCATTTAAAGCGGGGTAGGACATTAAATAATTGTATGGGAGCCATGATGATCTACGATACGACAGGGAACATATCAGGTGATTTTTGGGTGTGATTTTCAAAATGATGCTGAAAAATCAATTTTATGGTGTATTTAGCGAATGCCCCCCTTAAACACACCGAACGTTTTGTCGGACAGGGCCAGTCGCCCGCGACTGGTCAGGAGTCAATGGGAATCTAACAGGAGTCACAAGGATATCGTCAGAGTCACTAGGAGTCATCGATTTTCACTGCGAATAGGCCCAGGAATCCGGATTTTCACCTACTCCTAGTGATTCTAGCTCGCACTCCTGACTGTGTGAAGTACCCTTAAGGAGTTACAGGAAAATGCGAGACAAGCGTGAAGTAAAAGAGGTAATAAAAGTTAGTGAGTTAGAGAAGAGTACAAAAGGAGTGAGTACAAGGAAAGACTAAATGAAAAGAGGATGGACGTGAGAGAGATGGAAGAGAGAGAAGTAGAGGTTGAATGGCAACAGTTTAAGGAAGGAGTGAAAGCAAGTGCAGAGGTAGTATGCGGCAAACGGAAAGTAGGAGGCAGAGGTATCAGGAAGGGAAGCGATTGATGGAATGATACAGTGAGAAAGACAGTTGAGGAGTACAAAGAAGTAAGAAGTACAAGTACAAAGGAAATCAAGCAACAAAAGGTCTGGTGACCCCTCTAGGCTGCTTGTCCTCCAAAACACTGAGGATCAAGTGTCCAAACAGTGGTTTAGAGTGGGTAAGGAAAAATTGGAATGGGAACTACTGCCCTGGAGTTAATGTCCGTGGCAGTATTAGGATGTTAGTAGGGGACAGATGGGTTAGTAACATAACACAGCTATACGTGATCTTTCATATATCTGGGAAAAAAAGAGTAACGTCTTAGTAATATATTTATTAGTGGCCCCTTCATCATTGACGATGCGCCTTAACATTGTTTGTGGGCAATCTTTGAACTCGAGCCCAGGAGAGAACAAAATACGATTGCCACACATCGTGAGCGAAACGCTCTAAAAAAACACTCAAGGACTCGTCCTATATGATGTGGGTATCATTACTAGAAAAAACTAGCAAAAAATAATAGAAAAAATTAAAATTAAACTTGATCTAGCATTGTGCTTCTCATGCGTCTGCTGTCTCCCGCACGTTTCGCCTCGCTCATCGAAGCAATCTCTCGTTCTTACTTCTCCTGGGCCCAGACGTGGCAGACGTGCCTCGCGGGTGTGCCAGTCCTCCTTCATTCTTCACCTACCCTCGGACATTGTGAGTCTTTTGCTCATATGTACATGCTAAGTGCTGAGGTCAGGTAGCTTATAGACTAGGAGTAGGCTGTGTAGGTCCTTTCTCTGGCCCTGGAGACTGTTTTCCGGGTGCTTAGTAAAGGCGAGCGTGTTAGACGGAGTCCTCGTTGTGATAAGCCGAGGCTCCCACGTGCTTGTTTCATTACCCTAGCTCATATTTAGTTCGCTTGTTAGTCATGAGGCTTCTTTAGTAAACCGGGGCCTGTTGTTCGGTCCATTTTGGGTGTGCAACAGTATGCTCTACATGAGGGCTAGTGCATTTTAGATTTTCTCACATAGCTGAGGGGTCTTGCACGGAGCCATGCTGCTCTTCAACCTAAGTTTCTTGATCGCTATGTGTTGAGATTGGTCTTCGCTTGAGTGCAGGTGTGTGCTATTATTATTGATATCATCGGCATCTGCCCCCATCTAGTTGGCCTCATGTAGGTTTTATTCTTATGGCTAGGAAGTGTTATTTATTAATTGTGTATTATTAATGTATAACTATGCCATAATATGCACACATTGGATTATCTGTTCTGGGAGGTATGGCCTTTCCGGCGGGTTTTGTTAAAGTGAGACTTAGTTAACGTGCCTCTAGTTGCTTCAAGCGGTTTCCCCGCCGGAAACTTCCGGAAACATCTCGAGATATGTTAAATTCAGATTATTCTTGGTTGGCACTGGATAGGTTGGATTTTGTCTGTTTTGTTTACCGGCGTCTAGTTTAATTTCGGTTGCCCGACATTTGACTACACATGTCTTTTTGGGAGAGTCCGCCAACCCGCCTCCCTTAAAAAAAAAATTCCGCCTCACAAACTTAACAGAGAAAAAGTTTGTTGCTTGGTACTGTCAGAACGTTCTCCTGGTGGTTAAACAGTGGGGAGCCACTTCCGCCGGGAATCAAACGGCTGAGCCGAGAAACGAACTTACCCATTCCTATCTTGAGCATCTCAGTAATCTGTGGTCCGCTGCGAGTTAAAGACAATAGATTCACAGTAGCGTTGGTCGCCGGATCAAGTCCTATCATAAGATGGGATTAGGTCAGTGTTGGTCACTTAGGTAAGAAGTTATATACACTACTCAGTTACATTATATGGGAATGTATATAACGTAAGGGGAAATAAGATTGCATAGTGTTATTCAAGTCTTTTTTCTCTTTATTGTTGGAGATAATTTTTATTTTAGCTTTTCCAGCCTAGCGTATCCTTATGAGCATTGATTCTTGAAATGTTCTCACCCTCAGGTTCGCAGTCTGGACACCTAGGAGGATCTGCATCTCCCCGGTAGGAGGGAGCCATGGATAAGAGTAGCTTTGCGTTTTCCTCCGCCTTGGGGTGCAAAAATTTAGCGGTCATTGGTCATCTTTTGTGCGTTAAATGTGTGCCGTGTTTGGACAGGTCTCGTGGCCGGTGGTTATCCAAATCATGCCCCAATTGTTCTGTACTACGTAATGCCTACCTCACTCATTCTGATGGACAGTGTAAGACAATTTTGCTCCACATTAAGTCAGTATTTGTAACATACTGTAAGACAGTTGCTCATGAATCTTTACAGTTGGATGACCATTTGTTAGACGATTTTCTTAAACCAGAGCCTTCCGCCTATGTTTCCGGTAGTTCTAATGTAAAGCAAACAGGTACTCCGCCGGTTTCGGCAGATACTCGCGATGCTCCCTCCCGCCAAACTAAGCGACCCCGGACCACAAAAAATCCGCCGGAAGTGCCTTCGTCATCTTCTAGGAGAGATCGGTCCCGTTCTCCCGTTTAAGTTGGCAATACTAAGGAAGGAATGTTGATGTAACATATTGCGTATGATTGTTACAGCTGACAGATGTAGCCGTTTTGTAATTATTTTAGCTCAACTCGCAAATGTGAAATGGTAACACTGCTATTACAGGCAATGCTGTAGCCAACACCTTAGCCTAGTCGATTGTCCGAACATTTAGTAGGACTAACCCTTTTTGTACCAACGTCTTTTAAATATTGTTTTGGATATATTTAGACGTTTTTGTATAGTTTAACCCGGCAACAGCGAGGGGGGGGGTATTGAACTAGCTGCCCATGGGCGAGCATATTGGCTCCATTCAGGTCTATGATCGTCATTTTACGATAAATATCGTTATTACTTATTCATACGAGCCTATTTTACCTTCACTATGAAGATAGTAACCTGTAACAACAATAAAACAAGTGAAAATATGTTTTTTTCTGGTCAAAATCGCGAATGTAGATGGACCAGCCCATTCATGAATTATGGAGAAAATTGAGGCAACCCCTCCCTCCACGAGGCCTCAAGCCTGACTGAGCCTACTCATACACACACTCGCTTATGTAACCCACTCGCTAGGCACGTAAGCACATCCTCCACACATTTTGCTAATGTTAGCACAAAAATATACCAACGAATTAGGGAATAACCGGGAAAATAGGTGATAATTGAAGGGGGAGGGGAAAAGGGGGAAGGAGGGGATGTGGAGGAGTGATATGAGGTATAGGGAAAAAAATAAAATAAAAAATTGTTTAGTGCTACTGGAGCCGTTTAACCCTCTCACCACGGAAGGGCTCTTGAACGCCCATAAAAAAAGCATATAACAGGTACCCGGAAGGCCTCTTGAACGCCCAGTGGTTGAAAGCCTGTGAGCTTCGTGTGCGAGGCGTCGGTCCGACGCATGTAAACAACAGCCGGCTGGACCGACGCCCAGCATCTCCGGCCACAAGAAGGAGAGCGTCGCTTGTTCGTGTGTGCCTGTATGTTGTTGTTAAGTATCGAAAAGTGGTGTAAAGTGGCTGTTTTGGCCATAAAGTTATCTCCAATGAAATCATCATCACAGCTCAACCAGTTGACTTAGAGAGCTCTACTTAATGCCATTCTACAGGTAAATAACACAGCTACGCTTGGGGATGCGCGGGAATGCGGGAAGCAGTCTGATTAACGAATATACGGTAGCCTAGCCTAGACGTTTTTCGGCCAAAACACCCGGGTTTCGAGGAATATATATAATACATAGCCGGGCTGGAGGGTTAAATGTGTTTTTTAGGCCTCCCTCTTCAGAGCTTTGCCGCCGTCGCCCAGTAAAACGTCTTATGAGCTTTTCCGCCGTTTACGAGTTAAGGATCTGTGGTGGTAATAATGGTTATGTTAGATAGTTTGAAGCCTGGTAATTGCTGGAGACCCTTTTAAAACTGAATACATTTGTCTAATAGTAGCCAGGATTTAATTAATAAGGCATCGCCGGTACACAAGGGGTTAACTTAACAATCAAGGGATTCGAGTTGACCCCGAGGCTTCGAGGTGTTTGTTCTTCCGTCCGACCATCAACGTAATTCTTAAGCTACTATAGTGACTACTCACTTGGTGACTTGGAAATGTGAATACATAATAACAAAATTTAATTTGAGCAATGGTTCATTAAATTTTGCATTCACATAAGTAGTACTTTTAACTGAAGGAAACAAATCATATTCGTTTGTGATGTAACCTACAGTCAATACTGCAACACCAGCCCGATAATTCGATAACGTTTGCTCCTTCATTTGGAAAGCATTTCAAACACACAACGATTTCTATATTTCATTCTAGCTACTGTCAGACGATTACCTTTAACACCTCTCGTGATGAAGGAGTTAACGTCATCTGGTTGATGTTGCAGCATTTATGCTCGTGACACCCAGAACTCTGGCTAGGGTGGGTAGTGGGTTACCAACGGTTAAAGGAAACATAATACCGATATGATATAAAGAAAATTAAAAAGAAAAGTATTATAATTTTGAATCATGCCCAAATTGTAAAATGCTGGTAATCATCTTGATATAGATAGATAGATAGCTTATAGCGCACGGTAGTAGGCTACTCCTCTCCAGTGAGAAAGGGATAGGCCTAAGATTTTTAATTCAGTGGTTATATAAAATTTGACAATCGTATACCGGGTATCATAAATCCTGTCATATATCGCTGAACAAAACCAGTTTTGTCAAAAGAAAAACTTAGCTATTTTAACTATTGTTTCAGCTTACTTATTATTACAGTACAGTACAAGGTGGGTTACGAAAATGTCCATACATGTTAAAAATAACATTCGTTCTTGGGTACCGTGAGGTTCATTTAGTTAATTCATGTTCACCTCCATGTAATGGCTTCAAAACAATTACCTCGATCCTCCAGGGTTCGACAAGTGTAGTAGTGTTCGATTTGTCGACTACAATATCGTAGGAATAGATTTTGCTGTGTATGCTATTTTACTACAATGATATATTTCAAATGATATATGAATTGTCATGCAATAACTCATGAAATATAGTATTCTCTATTTTATTTACAGAATTTACCTTGGAATTTTGCCAGTAGAGTTTTGAATCAGCCTGTAGGCTATATGGGAAGAACATAATAGACGGTTCCATTTCATCTGATACGAAATTGAATCCCTTACCCAACTGATTTGTCTATACTTTATGGTGCCTTGATGGTGTAATGGTTAGTGTTTAAAATATGTATGTGGTAACCCAGGTTCGAATCGCGGACAAGCACATTTTTTTTTTTTTTTTTTTTTTCTATGTGATTGAGGGAGGCAAAAGGCATAACTGCCTATAGCGAGTGCCTCCCCCATAGTTGAAAGAGTGACAGGGCCAAAATGCCTGGACACACGAAGTTTGAAGCAATTTAAGTCATAGGAAGAGGGAAAGACTGATTCTGGGAGAGAGTTCCAGAGCTCAGCTGTTGAGTAGAAGAAAGTTTGAGAGTAACATTTCACTCTTGGGTTGGAGAGTTGCACAGAATAGGGGTGGGATTGAGTTGCAAGACGGGTACCACGTGCCCTACGTAAAGGAGGTGGTATGCACTGGGATAGCTCTGAGGAACACTGATTATTATAGTAGCGATAGAATAGCGAGAGAGATGCAACATTGCGGCGGAGAGAGAGAGATTGCAGAGAGTTGGTGAGTGGACGGGAGTTAATGATACGAAAGGCCTTCCTTTCAACTTTGTCTAGGAGAGCGGTGTGAGAGGAACCTCCCCACACATGTGAACAATACTCAATACAAGGGCGCACTATGCCCCTGTACAGAGCAAGAAGCTGTGCAGGGGAAAAGAACCCCCTAAGGTGGTTGAGCACACCCAGCTTCTGGGAGGCTGCCTTAGCAAGACTGGTAATATGGTCCTTCCAAATGAGAGCAGAAGAAAAAGAGACACCAAGAATATTGAGAGAAGATGAAGGGTTGATTTTTGTATTGCTGAAGAATAAGGGATAGTCCGCTGGGAGATCCTGACGGGTAGATAGATGGAGAAATTGGGTTTTGGAAGCATTAAAGTTAACAAGGTTTTATCTGCCCCAATTGGAAATAGTATTTAGATCAGAATTTAAGAGGTCTATGGCTTCATTACGTTTGTCGTTGAGGGATTGCTGGCTGGGGCGTTCTGAAAAACTAATGGAGTAGTGTAAGGTTGAGTCGTCTGCGTAAGAATGGATGGGAATTAAGGTACAGTTAAGGAGATCATTTATAAAAATTAGAAAGAGAATAGGAGATAGGACAGAGCCCTGAGGAACACCAGAGTTTATAGGGTGAGGAAGTGAACAATGGCCATCCACAACCGCGGCTATGGAACGGCCGGAAAGGAAATTAGAGACAAAGGCACAGATGAAGGGATAGAAACCGAAGGAGGGTAGTTTAGAAATTAAAGATTTATGCCAGACTCTATCGAAGGCTTTCGATATGTCTAGTGCAATAGAAAAAGTCTCACCGAAGTCCCGAAAGGAGGATGACCAAGAGTTAGTAAGATATGAAAGAAGATCACCAGTAGAGCGACCCTTAAGGAAGCCATACTGGCGATCTGAGAGCAGATTATGAGAAGAGAAATGCTTAAGAAATTTGGAAGCAAGAATAGTTTCAAAAACTTTAGAAAGACAAGAGATAAGAGCAATTGGACGATAGTTGGAGGGTTGAGAGCGGTCACCCTTCTTTGGGACAGGTTGAATGTGAGCAAACTTCCAGCATGAAGGGAAGACGTTAGAGGATAGACAGAGACGAAAGAGTTTGCCTAGGCAGGGAGTCAGCACGGAAGCACAGTTTTTGAGAACAACAGGAGGAACACCGTCCGGACCGTACGCCTTATTAGTGTTAAGCCCAGAGAGGGTAGAAAGTACGTCTTTAGAAGAGATTAGGATATTAGGCATAAGTAAGAGAGAGGAGGGCGGAGAGGGAGGAATAGCACCGGAATCATCCAAAGTGGAGTTTCTAGCAAAAGTTTGAGCGAAGAGTTTAGCTTTGTCAGAGGAAGAAGTGATAGTTGTGCCATCAGAGTGGGAAAGGGGAGGGAAAGACGAGGAAGATAAATTGTTGGAGAGGTTTTTGGCTAGATGCCAGAAAGCTTGGGAAGAGCTAGAGTTGGATAGTTCAGTGCATTTATTATTGATGAAAGAGTGTTTGGCAAGTCGAAGAACAGATTTGGCTTGATTCCGGGCAGAAACATATGAAGAATGAGAGTCTTGAGTTTTAAGGTGTCGGTACCGTTTGAATGCTTCCTCCTTATTGCGGACAGCAGTAGAACAGGCGTGAGTAAACCAAGATTTTTTAGCATAAATGCTTACTTTCATTCATTTCTTTGGGAGGTGTTTGGGGTTGGAGTGAAATTAATAAATATAATAATCAGAATGCATTGTTTCAGCATTATCGAATTACCAGTTCTATTAATTAACAACACTTAATTTGAAAATGTTCGTAATAGAGAAGTGATTGAGGTAAGGATGTTGTAATTTAGTGTCAGATGATATGAAACAGAGTGTAGGGAAACATATAAGTATATAACTTACTATTCACCATCCCCCTTCATTACCGAACATGACTTAAATCGCCACACAACCTTACCCAACTGACGTTACAGGCGTATTGGGCGGCTGGCTGGGCCTCTGAAGTAGTAAGTAACCGCCGCCTCTCCTCCAACCGTCCGGTTGGGATTTAAAAATGTCGGCCAACGGACATATTCGATTTATAAGACTAAAACTTGATTAGATATGGTGACATTTTAAACAGTGGCGTATCTAAGGTGGGGCAGGTAGGGCACGTGCCATGGGCGCCACTTGAAGGGAGGCGCCAAATCGTTTTTTTTTTTTTTTTTTTTTTTTTAGTAATAACCTAAAATATCCTAACTTAACCTGACCAGGGTATTTAACTATAGTGCAAATCTAATATCAAGTATTATGCCTAAATACCTATCCTATCCATTCGTCATTAATATAATTATATAATAGGCTATGATGAATAATAACGCCATAACGTGTTTTTATAATTATGTACAGTTACTACAGTAATCACAGTAGGCTATATATATTTTAAATACAATTACATTTTAGCCTTTTAGGCAACGAATTCCTGCAAGCCATTGCCTAAACATATCAATAGACAATAGTTAAGTTATCCCTCTAAATATTTTCGGGGTGGTTTTCTTTAGTTACCGGTATTATATTTTATGCCACGTTGAATGGTGTATATATGTATTGATATTCTGGATTATTTCTCATTTGACTGATTAGTTAATAGTAAAATATTGTTAGTACTTCGAAATTTACTTTATAAGAGACCCACAAGAAAATCAGGATATAGGCTATTTATAACTTTAAGCATTCTCGAATGCTTGTGAATGCTCGCCAGTTGTGAGATCAAATAGAATAGCAAGCGAACGCGAGAAGTGTGGGGCTTGCGGATATTTCACTGTAGTTGACAAAGATAAGAGATGTGACGACTGCAAGGACATCGAGAACGGCGGTGGCGCTGCGGGGACCGGGACGCCATCGAGGAGTGACAACAACAAAAATGGAGGAATGACCAGGCGAGATTCGTGCGGCAAGTGTAACAACAATGTCAAGGGTTCTGATAAGGCTGTGGAATGCGAAAAATGTAAAGTATGGTATCATCAAGGGTGCACAAAAATAAGTGACAAGTTGTATGATGAGATTAACAGTGGGAGTGGAGAATGTTCGTGGTTCTGTGACGGATGTAAGAGGGTGGTGAAAGAGTACAAAGGAGTACAAAGGAAATCAAGCAACAACATATCTAGTGACCCTTCTAGGTTGCTTGTCCTCCAAAACACTGAGGATCAAGTGTCCAAACAGTGGTTTAGAGTGGGTAAGGGAACATTGGAAAGGGAATTACTGCCCTGGAACTAATGTCCGTGGCAGGATTAGGAAGTTAGTAGGGGACAGATGGGTTAGTAACTGAGGGGGGGATAAAATAAAGTTATTAATTTACAAACGCAGTCAGTCGCGGGTTTGATGCGAGATATATGTCTAGGCGGAGTTTAAATGAATCAACGGTGATGCAGTCTATAACGTTTCGGGGAAGCCCATTCCACAAGTTGACAACTCGATTGAAGAAGAAATTCTTAGATTCGTGTGAGTTAAAAGATTTACCAATAATTTTGCAACCGTTTCCCCGCGTGTAATTAGATTGGTCGATAGTGAAGTACTTACTACAGTTCATATTGTCGATGCCTTTGATGATTTTGAACACTTGAATTAAGTCACCTCTTAATCTGCGCTGGGTTAAAGGAAATAGATTTAATTCTCTAAGACGCTCTTCGTATGGTTTGTTCTTTAGGCTAGGTATCATTTTGGTAACTCTACGTTGAACTCGTTCTAGCTTGTTTATATCTTTTTGGTAATAAGGGCACCAGGATTGAACGCAGTATTACAGAAGAGGGCGGACTAAGGAATTGTAAAGGGTTAGGATAACTTCTTTGGATTTATGCTCAAATGACCTGCCTATAAAGCCAATTATTTTGTTTGCCTTCTTAACAACTTCTGAACATTGTTGACTCGGTTTTAGGTTACTCGATATTGTTACTCCCAGATCGGTTTCTTTGTTTACATTCTTAAGCTGAGTGCCATTCATCGAATAGTTTGCTTTCTCATTTAGGTATCCGATATGTAGTACTTTACATTTATCCGCATTGAAACTCATTTGCCAAATTTGGGCCCAACATGACAATTTATCTAGATTGTGTTGCATATCGTCAACTTGTTCTTTTGAGAGTACGCTATTTGCAATTTTTGTATCGTCAGCAAATTTTGAGATTGTACAGGTGAGACCCTCATCCATGTCGTTGATGTAAATTAGAAAGATAATTGGTCCTAGTACCGATCCCTGGGGTACCCCGCTACTTACATTGGTCCTTTTAGATGCCTTACCATTTATGACTACTCTTTGCTTTCTGTCGCTGAGCCAATTTTCTATCCATTTCAACACACCGTCTTGTATTCCATGCGCTTTTAGTTTTAGCAGTAAACGTTTGTGGGGAACTTTGTCAAAGGCCTTTTGAAAATCAAGGTATATAATATCTACAGCTTTACTCTCATCGTAGAGGTTGAGGATATCGTGGAAGAAGTCTAAGAGGTTTGTTAAACAGGAACGTTTTTTACGAAAGCCGTGTTGAGTATCTTTAAGTATGTTATTTTCCTCTAAGTGATTTACGAGTCTGTCTCGTATGACTGTTTCTAGCATTTTACATACAACTGAGGTTAAGCTAATTGGACGATAGTTACTGGGTAGGGATTTGCTGCCTTTTTTGAATATCGGTGTTACGTTGGCTAGCTTCCACTGATCGGGCATAGTTCCAGACTGAAAGGATTTATTGAATAGTAATGTCAGTGGTTTGGAGAGCTCATCCTTAGCTTCCTTTAGAACTCTAGGCGAGATTGTATCAGGTCCAGGCGTTTTATTTACCTTGAGTTTATCTAAACAATTCAATACTTCTCTCTCTGTAACAGTGATATTGCTTAGAACATCTGAATTATCAATCTGAATCGGCGATGGTGTAGGGATATCACTGAGGTCTTCTGTTGTAAATACTGATGCAAAGAAAGTATTGAGGGCATTACTCATTTGTACTTCGTCTTTGGTGTATTCTCCATTTTCATCGACTAACGGTCCAACAGTTGAAGTAACTACTTTTTTTCTTTCTGATATAACTATAGAATTCTTTCGGGTTTGTTTTACTTTGATTCGCAATATGTAACTCTAAGGTCTTTTTACTTTGCTTAATTAACTTTTTGGCTTTGCGTCGTAGACATGATAGCCGAGATGGATAGGCTAAAGGATGAAAATAATAAAATGAGAACGGAGATGAGTAGGATAAAGGAACAGAATGTAATGTTAGGAAGGAGGATGATGGACATGGACAAAAAGGGGGATGAGAAGGAAGATGTTGTAGAAGCTACTGTAGAGAAGGTCATGAAGAACATAGAAGAAAAACAAGAGGGAGAGCGGCGTAGAAATAATTTAGTGGTGTATAACATATCTGAGTCAGAAAAAACAGATGGGAAGGAGAGGGAAACTGATGACAAAAAGAGCTGTGATGTGCTGTTTAAGGAATATTTAGAAGTGAAGGAATATAAAATGATGAAAGTAATTAGGTTAGGAAAGAAATTTGACGGTAGGGTTAGGCCAGTGTTGGTAACATTTGAGAAAGAGGGGATGAAGTGGGCTATGCTCAGTAATGCCAAAAGACTTAGAAATAGGGAAGAACTTGGAGCAAAGAAGATAGGAATATCACCAGATCTAACAAAGGAAGAAAGGTTGAAAAACAAGGAATTAGTGGTAGAACTTAAAGCCAAACGGCAGATGGGAGGAAGGTGGATAATTCAAAGGAATGAGGTGATAAGAGTTACAGAAGATGGCAGACCCAGATTTGAATACAATATCGGTAACCCTAGTCCTAGGCCAAGGCAGGAGGTCCCTAAGAGGAAGGAGGAGGAGGAGGAACCTATGCCAGACCTTGAATCGGAGGATGAGGAAGAGCAAGATAACAAAGACTGAAATAAGACTAAGGGGAGTGAGTATTTAGTATTTAAATTAATAAATGTATAAGGATTGACTAAAGCAAAATATGAAGAATTAAAGGGTTTAGTTACCTATAATAATAATAATAAAAATATTTTTCTTTGTCTAACTGAGACACAATTTAAAATACGAAACATTTTGGTGGTTGGATTTGAAGTAATTGAAAGTATGAGGAATATTAATGATAGGAAGGGTAGTGGTTTAATGTTACTCTTTGAAACAACAGATAAAGTAAGTTTAAGCAAGGTAGAGTGTACAAATAAAGATTTACTTTATGTAAAAGGATCTATACATGGGAAATTTGTACACTTGTTCTTGTTATACTTTTCTGTAAATAATAAGGTAAGGAATGATGAAATGAAGAAGGAGATAGAGAGACATTTAGACCAAATGGAAGATGAAAGAGTTATAATATTAGGTGACATGAATGCCCATGTAGGGTTCAAAGGTAAACAAAAACTAAATTATAATGGACACATTATACTAGATTTAATGGATAAATTTAAATTAAATATGTTAAATGATGACCAGGAGTGTAATGGGAAGATAACATGGCGAAGAAACGAGCAATCTAGCGTAATAGATTATGTTTTAATTTCAGATAAAATGTATGAAGATTTTAAAAGTATGAAAATAGATGAAAAGCAGGAAGTTTATGATCTGTCAGACCATAACCTTATTGAGGTATATTTTGAGTGGAATAATTCAAATAGTAAATCCTTTAAAGGGAAGAAATGGGAAACAAAAGAATACTATAAAACAAACGAGGAGACCATAGTCAAATTTATTAGGGAACTAGAAAATAGAATAACGAGAGAAGAGAGTAACGATATAACAGTCTTCAATAGAGTAATGAAGAAGACAGCTGATGATATACTTAAAACTACCTATAGGAAGAGATTAGGAAGAGACAAAATAAAACAAGAGGCACCATGGATGAATGACAGTATTAGAAAAGGTATAAAAAAGAGGAGATATTATAATAGATTAAGAAGAAATGCCAAAAATAGAGAGGAAGAGGAGAGAAGTAACATACTTTTCTTGGAACAAAAAAGTAAAGTACAGAAAGAGATCAGGGAAGCCATTTATATACATGAGAGGAAAATGACTAGAGAGATAATAGAGGGAGGAGATGCGAGTAAAAAGATGTGGAAATATATAAATAAACTAAGAAACAAAAGTCAAAACGAAATAAAAGAATTAAAACTTTATAACGATGAAGGAGAAGTATTGTCAGATAAAAGGGCTGTAGAGGAATTAAATATGTTTTGGAGTGGTATATATAAAATGCATGACAATAACATCGAGGAAGTTTGGAATGAGGATATAAATAGGGAATATAGAGAATTAAAAGAGAAAGAAATGGAAGACAGGCAAGAAGGTAAATTATTTAAAATAGGGATGAATGTAAATGATGAAAACAATTATAACATACAAGCAGTCACAGTTACAGAGGAGTTACGGGAACACATGGAAATGGCTTTAAGAGTTAATAAAACATAAACTACATGGAGAAACCAAACATTACAGTGGGAGAATTAAAGGAAAATATAAAGAAATTAAAGAATAGAAAAGCAGCAGGCCCTGATGCAATGAACCCTGAGTTATATAAAGCATTGTCACAAAGTGATAAGTGCTTAGAAAAACTTGCAATGTGCTTTAATAATATTATGGACACAAATGTAATTCCAGAAGAGTGGAAGAAGTCAAAAACTGTTATGTTACCAAAAGTAAATAAACCAAAGGTAAATTAATTGAGGCCAATCGCTCTGACAGACATATCATATACACTTTTCATGACGACAGCAATTACAAATAAAATAGAAGAACACATTAGGGAGAATGGAGAGGTAAGGGAGACACAGAGTGGGTTTACAAATAAGGGTAGAATCGAAAATAATCTTTTTATATTGAAATACTGTATAGATAAAATATTTAAACAAAAGACGTCACTCATAGTAATCTCAATAAACTTTAAAAAGGCCTATGACTCATTCAGAAGGGAGAAACTGATAACAGTATTAAAAGATTACAATATAAACTCAAATGTTATAGACATAGTAAGTAACATATATAAAGAAGATAGTACAATTATAAATAAGGGGCAAGTAAATGAGACGGAGATTAAGGTAACAAGCGGCATCAGACAAGGCTGTACGGGGTCCACAACATTATTTAAATTAATAATTTATGAGATAATTAAGCAGTTAGAAAATAAAAGAGGGTTTGTAGATGAGTGTTTCAAAATAAATTCATTGTTTTATGCCGATGACGGGCTACTCTTGGCTCATACAATCCAGGAAGCAGAAAGAGTAATAGATAAATTAATAGAGATAGGGGGAGAGTGTGGCTTAAGTATAAATAAAGACAAAAGTAAAATCCTAATATTTAATATGAAAACCAAACCAAACAACATACGAGAAATAGAAGTGGTAAAACAAATTAAATATCTAGGAATACAAATTAATGATAATAAAAAATGTTTTAAAACCCAGAAATTAGAAGCTTTGGATAAAGCAAATAGAATGGCTAACCTTACATACCCGGTAATATCACAAAGTTGTAATAAGATACTTATTGGAAAAACATATTGGAAAAGTATGTGATACCAGCAGTCCTGTATGGCTCGAATGTTATAGGTTTTTCAAAAACAGAAATAAATAAATTACAAAATATAGAGAATAGGGTTTTTAGACACATAATAGGGGCACCCAGATATGCCCAAAAGGTAACCTTAAGGGGTGAAATAGGAGCCTCATCAATGGAGGCAAGAATTATGGAAGGTAACATAAAATATCTTAAAATTAGTAGGAGAGGAAAGTAATGACTTGCTAAGAAGAATCACAGAGGAAAAACTTAGAAATAGTAAAGATCCGTGGACTGCAGAAATTCGAAAGTATGTAGGGAATTTGAAGTTAGGAGAAACAAATTTAGCAAATATTAAGAAGGACGACATTAGAAAAAGAGTTCTGGACTGGGATTCGGGAAGATGGCGAGAGGAGTTGGCAGAGAAGAGTAGCCTAGAAGTGTATAGAAGTTATAAGAAGGAGATTAAGAGCGAGGAAGATATTTATGACAACACACAGGCATCTATAATATTTTACAGATGTAGGACAAATAACTTAACCCGTGGAGCCCCGGCTAGTTTTGTAATGTTTGTTCACCAGAACCCGGCCGGTTTTCAAAAAATGGTTTTATTCCAGAAACAATAGCGAATGGGTTAGGAATGAAGGAAAAACCACGAAAAACCGCTCAAAAAGCTTAACCCTTAATTAGCGGCTCACCACATAAGTCGAGTTAAATAAAGCTGGACTATGTGGCGGCGCTCGACATAGGTCGAGTGGCAATTTCAGCACGTAACGTTGCTGAGAGAGAGAGACAAGTGGTGGCAGGAGACTAGCGAGCGTATGACTGCTCCAGACGACCGCGGCGAACCTACTGACACGAATCTCAGCTCCCTCCTCCCTCTCTCACTCGCTACATACTGAATTATATGGGGAAAGTACCGAATTACATGCTTTTTGCACTCGCGTTGCACGGTTATTGCAAGAAAACTAGCCATCATAAAAGGATCGTTATGGTGTCATTCGAAAGCTCTGTTTATGCCCTTTCAGGGATAGGTACTTGTTTTACGTTCTGGGTCTTATTTAGGCATGAAAATGATCACGTAAACAGCCCTATTTTGGCTAAAAACACCCCGCTGTGCGGTACATATAAATAAACCGCATAGGCCGCTCGTAAGGTGTTAAAGAATGGTCCTACAGAGCCCCCGAAAACGTATTTTACAAGAGTAAAAAATTGAAGGCAATTACCCCAAAAAACCAGGTTATTGTGCGCTCACGCGCACGCACGTGGACTTTGAGAGTTTTCAACCATCGGCACGGTTGCGTGGGATACGTACACAGTTCCCATACAAATCTGAGCCCTCTCGAGTGGCTACACCTGAGGTTACGGTCGGAGCAATTAGGGTGACTCGTCAGACGCGTCGCTGGGGCTGTGCGTTACATACATCGCCGACGCGTCAGACGCGTCGCTGGGGCTGTACGGGTTAAATCTAAAAGATAGAAATAGGCATGTGGGAGGAGAGACACAATGCGATCTGTGTAAGGAAGGAACAGAAGACCTAAAACATTTTCTACTACACTGTTCACTTTATAAAGCATGCAGAATAAAAGATCCAGGGTTCCAACAGCCTTATATTGAAAATAAAAACCAAGTCATCGGACATCTTTTATTTAACAAAGAAATAAGCGATAGAGTGAAACAGACAATCTATCAAATGTGGAGAGTACGAGAGAAAAAATTGAAAGAACTGAAATAAGAAGACTGAAGAGAGAAGAAACAAGAATGAAGGAAGAAGAGAGAAGAAACAAGACTGAAGAAAGAAGATTTAAGAAAAAGGGATGAAAAATTAGATATATTTATTTTTAGACAAATGAGCACGTCACAAAAAGTCACAAAAAGAAAAATAACAAAACCTCTTAGGGAAGTGCCGACGTTAAGGCTAAACTTCCCGAATTCCAACTGAACTGAACTGAACATTCAGCAAATTAAAGTTAATACTTTCTTACTTGAGAGCCTCCATGGCCCCATGGGTCAAGGCAGACTTTGTGATCTTGCTCTGCTCAGTGTAGAAAGAGAAGAAACTGAAACAACTGACTTTGAGGACATCATAGACCAATTTGCATCAGTAAAAGCAAGGAAAGTGCAGTTGTGATTTTCATATACAGTATCAGTAGATGTCAGTCTGTCAGATGTCAGACGTAGTGCAATAATTTGTTAATTAAACTGTTAACGAGATTGACTTATTCGATTTTTTATCCTGATTCAGTGATTATATGGATTTATGAAATCTAAAAGATAGGTGTCAGATGATTGAACAGGGTCTTAAAAAAAGTATAATACAATCCAAACTCAAAATAGGTATCATTAACCTAAACCAAACAATGAACCTAACACACACATACACAAACACACATTATATATATATATATATATATATATATATATATAGCCTACTGGTATATCATTCATTATTTAGTGTTTCAATTACCTAAATATAGCTTTGAATATGGCTTTAAAATGCTCCTAGAATTGCTCATATTTTAAAAAACCGAACCCCCCAGCTGGAGAGGCTCGCTGCGCTCGCCCCACGCCACCGGGGGGTGCAATTCCAGTCCTTGCCCTAGGCACTATCTACCCTAGATACGCCCCTGGGTGACAATAGTAGTGATGATGATGACAGTAGTAATAATAGAGGTGGTAATTATTGTGGTAGTGATGATGGTGAGACAGTGATGATGGTGATAGTAGTAGTGATAAGGTGGCCACGGGATTGGACCCAGAAGGGATTGAGCCCAGACGGGCCGGGGTCCATACGAAATTGGTTCAAGACGGCTGATTGGGTTCATACAGTGGTAGTAATTAAGTGGAAGTGGTAGTGGTAGATAAAGTGGCAGTGGTGGATAAAGTGGTAGTGTTAGATAAAGAGGTAGTGGTGTATAAAGTGTAGTGGTGGTTAAAGTGGTAGTTGTGGGTAAAGTGAGTGATAGATACAGTGGTAGTGGTAGATTTTTTTTTTTTTTTTTTTTTTTTTTTTTCTATGTGATTGAGGGAGGCAAAAGGCATAACTGCCTATAGCGAGTGCCTCCCCCATAGTTGAAAGAGTGACAGGGCCAAAATCAAGGGACGTTCGAGCCAAAATGCCTGGACACACGGAGTTTGAAGCAATTTAAGTCATAGGAAGAGGGAAAGACTGAGTTCCAGAGACTGAAAGAGAGAGTTCCAGAGCTCAGATGTTGAGTAGAAGAAAGTTTGAGAGTAACGTTTCACTCTTGGGTTGGAGAGTTGCACAGAGTAGGGGTGGGATTGAGTTGCAAGACGGGTACCACGTGCCCTACGTAAAGGAGGTGGTATGCACTGGGATAGCTCTGAGGAACACTGATTATTATAGTAGCGATAGAATAGCGAGAGAGATGCAACATTGCGGCGGAGAGAGAGAGATTGCAGAGAGTTGGTGAGTGGACGGGAGTTAATGATACGAAAGGCCTTCCTTTCAACTTTGTCTAGGAGAGCGGTGTGAGAGGAACCTCCCCATACATGTGAACAATACTCAATACAAGGCCGCACTATGCCCCTGTACAGAGCAAGAAGCTGTGCAGGGGAAAAGAACCCCCTAAGGCGGTTTAGCACACCCAGCTTCTGGGAGGCTGCCTTAGCAAGACTGGTAATATGGTCCTTCCAAATGAGAGCAGAAGAAAAAGAGACACCAAGAATATTGAGAGAAGATGAAGGGTTGATTTTTGTATTGTTGAAGAATAAGGGATAGTCCGCTGGGAGATCCTGACGGGTAGATAGATTGAGAAATTGGGTTTTGGAAGCATTAAAGTTAACAAGGTTTTCTCTGCCCCAATTGGAAATAGTATTTAGATCAGAATTTAAGAGTTCTATGGCTTCATTACGTTTGTCGTTGAGGGATTGCTGGCTGGGGCGTTCTGAAAAACTAATGGAGTAGTGTAAGGTTGAGTCGTCTGCGTATGAATGGATGGGAATTAAGGTACAGTTAAGGAGATCATTTATAAAAATTAGAAAGAGAATAGGAGATAGGACAGAGCCCTGAGGAACACCGGAGTTTATAGGGTGAGGAAGTGAACAATGGCCGTCCACAACCGCAGCTATGGAACGGCCGGAAAGGAAATTAGAGACAAAGGCACAGATGGAGGGATAGAAACCGAAGGAGGGTAGTTTAGAAATTAAAGATTTATGCCAGACTCTATCGAAGGCTTTCGATATGTCTAGTGCAATAGAAAAAGTCTCACCGAAGTCCCGAAAGGAGGATGACCAAGAGTTAGTAAGATATGAAAGAAGATCACCAGTAGAGCGACCCTTAAGGAAGCCATACTGGCGATCTGAGAGCAGATTATGAGAAGAGAAATGCTTAAGAAATTTGGAAGCAAGAATAGTTTCAAAAACTTTAGAAAGACAAGAGATAAGAGCAATTGGACGATAGTTGGAGGGTTGAGAGCGGTCACCCTTCTTTGGGACAGGTTGAATGTGAGCAAACTTCCAGCATGAAGGGAAGACGTTAGAGGATAGACAGAGACGAAAGAGTTTGCCTAGGCAGGGAGTCAGCACGGAAGCACAGTTTTTGAGAACAACAGGAGGAACACCGTCCGGACCGTACGCCTTATTAGTGTTAAGCCCAGAGAGGGTAGAAAGTACGTCTTTAGAAGAGATTAGGATATTAGGCATAAGTAAGAGAGAGGAGGGCGGAGAGGGAGGAATAGCACCGGAATCATCCAAAGTGGAGTTTCTAGCAAAAGTTTGAGCGAAGAGTTTAGCTTTGTCAGAGGAAGAAGTGATGGTTGTGCCATCAGAGTGGGAAAGGGGAGGGAAAGACGAGGAAGATAAATTGTTGGAGAGGTTTTTGGCTAGATGCCAGAAAGCTTGGGAAGAGCTAGAGTTGGATAGTTCAGTGCATTTATTATTGATGAAAGAGTGTTTGGCAAGTCGAAGAACAGATTTGGCTTGATTCCGGGCAGAAACATATGAAGAATGAGAGTCTTGAGTTTTAAGGCGTCGGTACCGTTTGAATGCTTCCTCCTTATTGCGGACAGCAGTAGAACAGGCGTGAGTAAACCAAGATTTTTTAGCATTAGTCTGAGAGAAAGAGAATGGAATGTATGCTTCCATGCCCGATAGGATTACCTCGGTAATGCGTTCAGCACTCTCCGAGGGTCCTCGGCCATGGAAGCAGAAATTATTCCATGGGAAATCAAAGAAGTACTGCCGAAGAGCCTCCCAGTCGGCAGCGCCAAAGTGCCACAAGCGCCGCCGGCTAGGAGGATCGGGTGGCTGTACTGGAGAGATAGGACAGGTGACAGAGATAAGTTTATGGTCGGAGGAGCCCAAAGGAGAAAAGATCGACAGTATAAGAAGAAGGGTTAGAAGTTAGAAACAGGTCAAGAATGTTGGGCCGATCTCCGATGCGATCCGGGATACGGGTGGGTTGCTGAACTAACTGCTCTAGGTCATTTAGGATAGAAAAGACGTAGGCTTGTTCACCAGGTGGATCAGTAGTGTGAGAGGAGAGCCATTGGCGGTGGTGAACGTTGAAATCACCTAAGATGGAGATTTCTGAGAAAGGAGAAATGGATAGAATGTGTTCCACTGTAGAGTTTAGATAGTCAAAGAATTTAGGAAAGTTGGTAGAGTTAGGGGAAAGATAGACAGCACAGAAATATTTAGTATTTAGATAAAGTGGTACTGGTGGATAAAGTGGTAGTTGTGGATAATGCGGTAGTGGTAGCTAAAGTGGTAGTGGTAGATAAAGTGGTAGTGGTGGATAAAGTGGTAGTGGTAGATAAAATGGTAGTGGTGGATAAAGTGGTAGTGGTGGATAAAGTGGTAGTAGTAGATAAAGTGGTAATGGTAGATCAAGTTGTAGTGGTGGATAAAATTACTAGTAGATCAAGTGGTAGTGGTGGATAAAGTGGTAGTGGTGAATAAAGTGGTAGTAGTAGATAAAGTGGTAATGGTAGATTAAGTGGTAGTGGTGGATAAAGTGGTAGTGGTGGATAAAGTGATAGTGGTTGATAAAGTGGTAGTGGTGGTGTTACGACCGGGACTACGAATAAAACAAGGGCACTCAATGATTGGACTAGTAATAGGGCACTATGCAACAATGGTACGCTAGATCCAAACCCTCGAACTTATATCCCGGCGAACAAAACACCTATACCCTCCAGAGTTAATCTGCGATAGCGGGGTATCCTTAACTGGGCATAAATGTACTCTACTTCAGGCTAACCGGCACTGGTATAGCCTGATAACAAACAAGATGCAAGTTACGTTAAAATGCATAAAAAGGAATCTATGGAAAGATCAATTAAATCACTCCAAGATTTAATACAATAAAAAGATGCTTCAATACAGTTATTCTAAACAACTATAAATTCTTCACTCCTATCTGAAAGAAAGTTAAGTATAGTCCTACAGCATAGACCTGGAAACTTCTGAAGTCTGATTCTCATAAGATGCTCGTATCTTAAACTTAGAACTATATAAAGGCAGGAGGCAGGACACCACACGTGTAAATCGAATACACTAAAAGATAGGACATATAATGTTAACTGACACGAGAATACTATAAATGCGCAACGGTAGCAATGCTCGACACTAAAAGAAGTACTTCCTCATCAACGAAACAGTCTGCTATGGTTGTGCGGCTCAGCAACAACCTAGACTAATAAATGTGTGAATAATAATGCGCACATATCAAAGAGCTTATATTAAATACTAACAAGTGTCTACTCGATTAATAATGTCTAGCTGGGATACTCTAGGTAAGGAACTGGGGTTGAGCAAGACAGGCTCGTAGCCTAGCAATGTCCTTAAGACTGCATCCTTTAAGTTACGTTAATTGACTAGGGGGCTCTCTCGATAGATCCAGATCACAAGTATCTGGTTCTATCCTGGCGACCCTCAACAGACAAGCAAAGAGGCAGCAAAGTGTGGAACTGGTACAGGCCAAAACCCTCAGTCAACACAATGCTGCACTCGCAAAGGATGCAACCGAAAAGACAACCCAGGCTACCACAGAATTTCCACAGGACCGGTCGAAGTCGTGTAGGTATAAGCAAACCGTACACACATCGGAGACAACGACTACAGTTACCTTATCCCAGTCTAGCATTAAATAAAAGAGCAGAAACACTAAATCAATAATGGAGACACACAAAGTTCTTAACCTATACTAACTAAGAACCCTCAAACCTATTCTAAGTACATGTAAATATCTCTGAAGACGGCGCATGCAATACAATGGGCCGGCTATGAAAACCATATGCAGAACCCAAGGGGAGTGTTGTGCAGTTAATAAAGGTTAGAGTATGGAAAGAGAGAATCGAGTGAGAGAAACAGTGATAAAGGTGGTGATCGGGGGAGAGTATGCAAAGGGATGCTAGAAGCACACGCACCAAGCCTGTCCTGAGGAGGACAGCTCCTGGGGACCCTCATGAAGGTGGTTAGTTACACAGGAGCCCACAAAGGCGCGATGGTCGGCCAATCACGGGCCGAGACGTCACAAGACAGCAGGTGTCACGTGACACAGCAAGACACGCCGGCCTGTGGCGAGCGAGAGGCAGGAATGCGCCCGCACCTACAGACTCTCACTACCTCCCCGCTCTGAAAGTCTTTCTCCTTACAACTTCACACAATGCATCTTATATTCTATCAATGATATAAAATACTTCCCGTTGTCACAGACGAAAACAAAGACCACCACTGGACTGTCTGTGACAATGCGGTTACTAGGAAAGAAAGAACAACATTCTCTGATAACTGTAGCCCATTTCGATGTCCCTGGCGAGCGCTAGTGGCTAACGAGAGGCGATTCTGCCAACGCTGGTAGACGTCACACCCCGCCCAAGATATGGGACGCTCAACATTAGGCGAGCACCATATCTGACAAGGCAGAATACCGATAAGACCCGCCACTCCACCAGAAATGAAATGCAAAGCTCAATCTTAAATAAAACAACATATTAGCATAAAGAAAATCTTACAACCCCTCCCAAACACAATAGTATAATTCAGCCTGCAATGCTCCCTGAGCGAGCTACACAAAGCCCAGCCTACTAAGTGAAAGACAGGTTCAACAGGACAGGACTTTAGCTATACAATTTTTTTTTTTTTTTTTTAATACAAAAAAAAAAAAAAAAAAAAAATATAGAAGGTCCCACCCCTTTCCCATTCTTAAGTAAGCCATTTTAGATTTACAGAAGAGTGACCATTACTTGCATTACTGCATGTCCACAAACATTTCAGTAATGTAAGCATGTTTTTTTATTTTTTATTTTTTTTTATTTTTTTATTAAGGTGACAGTTACAAAGTGGTGTACAATCTATCTTATTCTAGTTACATTGTAGTTTATCTTATTGTACCAGTACCTCCCTACAATCAACCTAGTTGTTCCCCAATTCGTCCCTCCGCCACGACCATTTCAAAGTCCAAGTCTCTCACTCTTGTCCTCTGTAGCGGGGAGGACCTTGTACCCCTGAGACATAGGAGTGCAGACCTGAGAAGAGAGAAAGAGAGCCGGCATCTCATCCAAGTTATGACTTGGCTTCTATGCTGGCGCTTTTTCTCCGATATTTGTTCAGCTAATCTGGCATAGAACACACTTGCAGAAGGTCCCATACCTCCCGACGATGAGAAGACCAGAGGAGTAAAGCTTCCTTGATCCCTGTTCAAAATTCTTTCTTCATAAGCGCGTTTTTTCTCACTTTCGTTTCTCAAGTATGCCGCCTTGTGTCCTCGCTCACGATATGTTTGTGCTCTTGGGTTGAAGATTCTGATGTCGAAAAAAGCCCGTTGTCCCCTTGTCCAAAAACCTCAAGCACTTACGTCCACTCTTGCTTCATTTGAAGTATTTGCAGTATTGTGGGCCAAGCGCTGTCCGTCCATAGGCAGAAGTTCCGGTTCGATTCTGACATCATGGCACACCTCGTCCAGCATTTGTGCAGTGATGTCTCGTACTTCATCATGCCGGATACAGATGAATCCTCCTTTCTTACAAGTCATACAGTGGTCTGAGTTGTTTATTTCACCACATGCACATTTCAGCGGCAGGTTCGAAACTGGCCACCCATACCTCAAGGCTACGGCATCATTGAATTCTTGTTTATTTAAGCTGAAGCCTTTCTCCTTTATTGGTAATGATGTGAGCCAATTTGAAGCCCCCGTGTCTTGTGCCATCTCAATTCTCATTTTCAGTTCTTCCCTACATCTGGTCTTCATTTGTTCTAGGCTATGTTTCTGTCTCTCTTCTCTGCTCTTTGTAATTTCCTGTCTTGCATTTCGTTGTTCCTCTTCGTCCACCTCATCATTTTCATTTTGCTCCCGTATTTTTTCTGTCAGAGACGTAGTAAGTTTAAGGGAATTTTGGTTCTCATGTAGTGCCGCCTCCACTGGGTTTATGATCCCCATACCTCCGAACCTTGGCGGAAGAGCCAATAGATCTCTTAGCTCTTGCGTGACGCCTTCCATCTCTGTTAGGGCCGGTATGAATGTTCCTCTGATTGCTTCTTCAAGCGGTTGGAGCATCTGTCTAATGCCAGGCACTGTTCTCATAAGAAAGGTCCATCTGTGCTTAACACCATATGTGAAGGCAGTATATGCAGCATGTGGTTCAGATTTCGCAATGTCTGCCAGGGTTTTCACTTCCTTTACCCACTCTGCTACCTTTTTTCGCACATAGTCTCTCTTGCAGTCTTCTGTGCCTATTACTGCTCCCAAATGGCGTTGACCCTCCTTTGTAATCTTCACTCCTGTCCCATCAAAAGTCCGCACCGCTTCTTCATACTTGTTTTCTTTCACTATTAGTACAGATTTACTAGCATTCGGATGGTACCCAATGACTTCGCCTACCGATTGTACTCTCCGCCACCATTCTTTGAGATCCCCTATTTTTCCTGCACCTGTGAGGTCATCTGCATACGCCACTTGTTTCACTCGGGTTACCTCATGTTTTATTTTCTGCTGCAGAATTGATAGTGCCAGTGCGTACATTGCCATTGCCACTGGATCTCCTTGCGTTGTTCCTTCATTTGATTTGAGAATTTTCATTTCTTCCTTCTTTGTGCTTCCAACTATATACAGGTTAGCTGGCTCCTTATAAGTATTTTCTATGTACTTTGCGATGCTCGGGCATTTGATCTTGATGTTGTGAATAGCTGCCTCCCTATTAATGGTGTTAAAGGCATTTGTTGCATCCACTAGCAGTACCGCTTCACAATCTTCCTCATGATACACCTTCCCCATTGCATGTATTGCTGCTTCTCCTCCGGCTTGCTGTCCTGCACATACTTGTAAGTTGCCCACTGCTCTTTGTACATCTTTTCCAAATACAGACATGATTGCTTTTCCTATAATCCTTCTAAGAACTTCCCCAACGCCTACTGGTCTAACTCCTGGATTCTTATTTAAAGGTATCAGGCGACATGCTGTCAGAGCTTCTATGTTCACGCATGGTGATGATGCAAGTTTCTTTGCCAGCATGGCTATTGCTTCACAAAGGTCACCCGCGGCTGAACCAAACTTGTTTTGACTTAGGAAGATCCTCCAAGTCTTAGCATCTACTCCTGATGGACCTGCTCCTCCCTGTGTTTTCAGCGCCTTTCTCCATATGAGGTCTCCAGTTATATTCTCATATATCACCGGGTCTGGAGGAACATATTCCCCGTCTAGTTTGGCCTCATCACTTGCTGGTTTTGCTTCTGGGTGTTTCTCCTTCAGCTGGTCCAAGATGCGTCGATTCACTTCGTGCACCCCACTTGAGGCTTCCCCAGTGACCATTCTGACTGCCTGTGCCACTTTACCAATCCTCATGCTATTTCCCACTGATCGTGCCATATCATCTGGCTTCCTCTTTCTTCGTTGTTTTGTTTTCAGTCTTTGCTGGATTGCTCGTACTTGGCTAAGAATTTTGTCTAACTCCCCATTTTTCCACCACTCCATTCTCTGTTTCAGCGCTTTAATGTTCTCATTCAGTTTTCCCTTTGGTCTTTTTCTTTGAAGGAACAACTGAGGAATGAAAGAAGCTATCTTGATTGCCACGTGCGCCAAAGGGGCATCCTGAACATACTTTAGGATCATACGTCTGAGTTCCCCCAGCATGTCTTTTGCGGCTTCACAAATCGGTAGTTCAAACTTATTATGTTGCCATTGTATCACTTCTGTATAGATTTCATTCACTAATGTTGTGAGTCCGTCACCAGAATGTCCCATCCATTCTCCACCATTCATGTTTACGTTACGAGGTCGTTCATTCTGTTCACGATTTTCGATTATTTCTCTCTTATTATCTTCGTTTAGGCCTACACTATTTTCATTATTTTGTTCCACACCTCTGTTGTCTTGCGAATTATTGATTCCTGCGTTTTCTTCTGCGGGCTGCAGTTGTTGATTGTTATTTTCTGCATTTTCTCTAACAGGGTTTGCTTGTACATCTCCATTAACTTCATTGTCTGTTTCACGGTTCATTTGTACTGCATCTCTCACTGCGTTTTGTCTGTCATCAGGATTATTCCTCGACTGGGACCGAGTTAATATCATCTTGTCTTATTATCATAATTTCCTACCTATTCCCTAATACTGAGTCTATCTATCATTTCTTCCTAAGGGACGAGCCTCTGCACGATAAAGGTGAAAATGTATACATCCTATGAGTAGCGTTAGAGATAGAAAGAGTAAGATAAGTTATTTAACTCACCTAGTATGATGCAAGGCTACAGAAGATCAGGCTATATTACAAGACAGTGGGTGCAAAAGAAAATAGAAAAATAAAGTAAAATAAAAGTAGTGTTTAAAAATACGCACAAAGAATAAACACGAGAAAAAAATATCTATATATATATCTATACGGTATATATATACCGGGTATATATATATATATATATATATATATATATATATACATATATATATATATATATATATATATATATATATATATATATATATATAATACAAAACAATTATTGTAGTGAGAAAGGAAATACACTAATTAACACCCACATCCCATCTGTCATCGCGCCAGTGCATGGAGAAGCTGGTCGTGTGAAAGTGGACCGAAATATTCTGCATGGCGCTAATGCTGAGAGGACGACTGCAGCAGGGGGAAGTATGCAGGAGAGAGACAGCGAAGTACAGCAGAGGCGAAAAGGCGGAGTAAGGGAATAGAGGAAGGAGCCATAAACCTCGTTGACCACAACACTCCCCCCCCCCTCTCTACCTCTCCTCCCCTCGCTTAAAGTAATATGATACCTGACAGTATAAAAGCAAAACAAAAGTGTATTTAAGTATGGTTCTTATCTAAATCCATGGGGGAGATTTGTATTGAAAACAAAATGTCGGTGGTAGTTTTTGATGCAATGCAGCTTAAAAATAAATGTGTGTTTATGTAAGAGTAGTAGTAGCTACTGTATAATAGAGAGAGAGAAACACAGTGACAACAAGTATTCAACCCTCGCTCCTCCACACACACCCCCCCCCCCCATCCTTACCAACACATTAACTTCCCTCTCCTCTCCTTCCCTCTTCCCTCCTTCCCTCTTCCTTCCACTTTCCTCAATGTCCCTCATGCTAATAATTTACATGAGTAACATGATGTAATATTTTGTACATATTTTTGACTTGAAATAATTAAATCTTAGGACATAATTGGCTGGTTTCCATTTAAAGTTAGGCATATTTAGAATGTAAAGCGGCTCAAATTGCCAAGGTTTCTTTAGCTTTGTATAGAGTCATTTAGCTTTGAGGAAACAGGCCGATTATATTAGGTAGGGTTATATATGATTTATGGCCGAGTCAGGAAATCAGACTTGAAGTGGTATATTTCATGTGAGAGTTATCTCTAACGAACTAGTAACTAAGTATACTATTTAAAATAAGGTATAATTCGCTGATATATTATGTGCATACTGATAACCAGGACCTTTTTCTCAAACTAATAGTAGATTTCTAACATCCTTCTTTAATCCTTAGCACTATTGTGACACTTGTCTTTTTAATCATTTTACTCTCTTAATTAGTGTATTTCCTTTCTCACTACAATAATTGTTTTGTATTATATATATATATATATATATATATATATATATATATATATATATATATATACCCGGTATATATATACCGTATAGATATATAGATATTTTTTTTCCCGTGTTTATTCTTTGTGCGTATTTTTAAACACTACTTTTATTTTACTTTATTTTTCTATTTTCTTTTGCACCCACTGTCTTGTAATATAGCCTGATCTTCTGTAGCCTTGCATCATACTAGGTGAGTTAAATAACTTATCTTACTCTTTCTATCTCTAACGCTACTCATAGGATGTTTACATTTTCACCTTTATCGTGCAGAGGCTCGTCCCTTAGGAAGAAATGATAGATAGACTCAGTATTAGGGAATAGGTAGGAAATTATGATAATAAGACAAGATGATATTAACTCGGTCCCAGTCGAGGAATAATCCTGATGACAGACAAAACGCAGTGAGAGATGCAGTACAAATGAACCGTGAAACAGACAATGAAGTTAATGGAGATGTACAAGCAAACCCTGTTAGAGAAAATGCAGAAAATAACAATCAACAACTGCAGCCCGCAGAAGAAAACGCAGGAATCAATAATTCGCAAGACAACAGAGGTGTGGAACAAAATAATGAAAATAGTGTAGGCCTAAACGAAGATAATAAGAGAGAAATAATCGAAAATCGTGAACAGAATGAACGACCTCGTAACGTAAACATGAATGGTGGAGAATGGATGGGACATTCTGGTGACGGACTCACAACATTAGTGAATGAAATCTATACAGAAGTGATACAATGGCAACATAATAAGTTTGAACTACCGATTTGTGAAGCCGCAAAAGACATGCTGGGGGAACTCAGACGTATGATCCTAAAGTATGTTCAGGATGCCCCTTTGGCGCACGTGGCAATCAAGATAGCTTCTTTCATTCCTCAGTTGTTCCTTCAAAGAAAAAGACCAAAGGGAAAACTGAATGAGAACATTAAAGCGCTGAAACAGAGAATGGAGTGGTGGAAAAATGGGGAGTTAGACAAAATTCTTAGCCAAGTACGAGCAATCCAGCAAAGACTGAAAACAAAACAACGAAGAAAGAGGAAGCCAGATGATATGGCACGATCAGTGGGAAATAGCATGAGGATTGGTAAAGTGGCACAGGCAGTCAGAATGGTCACTGGGGAAGCCTCAAGTGGGGTGCACGAAGTGAATCGACGCATCTTGGACCAGCTGAAGGAGAAACACCCAGAAGCAAAACCAGCAAGTGATGAGGCCAAACTAGACGGGGAATATGTTCCTCCAGACCCGGTGATATATGAGAATATAACTGGAGACCTCATATGGAGAAAGGCGCTGAAAACACAGGGAGGAGCAGGTCCATCAGGAGTAGATGCTAAGACTTGGAGGATCTTCCTAAGTCAAAACAAGTTTGGTTCAGCCGCGGGTGACCTTTGTGAAGCAATAGCCATGCTGGCAAAGAAACTTGCATCATCACCATGCGTGAACATAGAAGCTCTGACAGCATGTCGCCTGATACCTTTAAATAAGAATCCAGGAGTTAGACCAGTAGGCGTTGGGGAAGTTCTTAGAAGGATTATAGGAAAAGCAATCATGTCTGTATTTGGAAAAGATGTACAAAGAGCAGTGGGCAACTTACAAGTATGTGCAGGACAGCAAGCCGGAGGAGAAGCAGCAATACATGCAATGGGGAAGGTGTATCATGAGGAAGATTGTGAAGCGGTACTGCTAGTGGATGCAACAAATGCCTTTAACACCATTAATAGGGAGGCAGCTATTCACAACATCAAGATCAAATGCCCGAGCATCGCAAAGTACATAGAAAATACTTATAAGGAGCCAGCTAACCTGTATATAGTTGGAAGCACAAAGAAGGAAGAAATGAAAATTCTCAAATCAAATGAAGGAACAACGCAAGGAGATCCAGTGGCAATGGCAATGTACGCACTGGCACTATCAATTCTGCAGCAGAAAATAAAACATGAGGTAACCCGAGTGAAACAAGTGGCGTATGCAGATGACCTCACAGGTGCAGGAAAAATAGGGGATCTCAAAGAATGGTGGCGGAGAGTACAATCGGTAGGCGAAGTCATTGGGTACCATCCGAATGCTAGTAAATCTGTACTAATAGTGAAAGAAAACAAGTATGAAGAAGCGGTGCGGACTTTTGATGGGACAGGAGTGAAGATTACAAAGGAGGGTCAACGCCATTTGGGAGCAGTAATAGGCACAGAAGACTGCAAGAGAGACTATGTGCGAAAAAAGGTAGCAGAGTGGGTAAAGGAAGTGAAAACCCTGGCAGACATTGCGAAATCTGAACCACATGCTGCATATACTGCCTTCACATATGGTGTTAAGCACAGATGGACCTTTCTTATGAGAACAGTGCCTGGCATTAGACAGATGCTCCAACCGCTTGAAGAAGCAATCAGAGGAACATTCATACCGGCCCTAACAGAGATGGAAGGCGTCACGCAAGAGCTAAGAGATCTATTGGCTCTTCCGCCAAGGTTCGGAGGTATGGGGATCATAAACCCAGTGGAGGCGGCACTACATGAGAACCAAAATTCCCTTAAACTTACTACGTCTCTGACAGAAAAAATACGGGAGCAAAATGAAAATGATGAGGTGGACGAAGAGGAACAACGAAATGCAAGACAGGAAATTACAAAGAGCAGAGAAGAGAGACAGAAACATAGCCTAGAACAAATGAAGACCAGATGTAGGGAAGAACTGAAAATGAGAATTGAGATGGCACAAGACACGGGGGCTTCAAATTGGCTCACATCATTACCAATAAAGGAGAAAGGCTTCAGCTTAAATAAACAAGAATTCAATGATGCCGTAGCCTTGAGGTATGGGTGGCCAGTTTCGAACCTGCCGCTGAAATGTGCATGTGGTGAAATAAACAACTCAGACCACTGTATGACTTGTAAGAAAGGAGGATTCATCTGTATCCGGCATGATGAAGTACGAGACATCACTGCACAAATGCTGGACGAGGTGTGCCATGATGTCAGAATCGAACCGGAACTTCTGCCTATGGACGGACAGCGCTTGGCCCACAATACTGCAAATACTTCAAATGAAGCAAGAGTGGACGTAAGTGCTTGAGGTTTTTGGACAAGGGGACAACGGGCTTTTTTCGACATCAGAATCTTCAACCCAAGAGCACAAACATATCGTGAGCGAGGACACAAGGCGGCATACTTGAGAAACGAAAGTGAGAAAAAACGCGCTTATGAAGAAAGAATTTTGAACAGGGATCAAGGAAGCTTTACTCCTCTGGTCTTCTCATCGTCGGGAGGTATGGGACCTTCTGCAAGTGTGTTCTATGCCAGATTAGCTGAACAAATATCGGAGAAAAAGCGCCAGCATAGAAGCCAAGTCATAACTTGGATGAGATGCCGGCTCTCTTTCTCTCTTCTCAGGTCTGCACTCCTATGTCTCAGGGGTACAAGGTCCTCCCCGCTACAGAGGACAAGAGTGAGAGACTTGGACTTTGAAATGGTCGTGGCGGAGGGACGAATTGGGGAACAACTAGGTTGATTGTAGGGAGGTACTGGTACAATAAGATAAACTACAATGTAACTAGAATAAGATAGATTGTACACCACTTTGTAACTGTCACCTTAATAAAAAAATAAAAAAAATAAAAAAATAAAAAAACATGCTTACATTACTGAAATGTTTGTGGACATGCAGTAATGCAAGTAATGGTCACTCTTCTGTAAATCTAAAATGGCTTACTTAAGAATGGGAAAGGGGTGGGACCTTCTATATTTTTTTTTTTTTTTTTTTTGTATTAAAAAAAAAAAAAAAAAATTGTATAGCTAAAGTCCTGTCCTGTTGAACCTGTCTTTCACTTAGTAGGCTGGGCTTTGTGTAGCTCGCTCAGGGAGCATTGCAGGCTGAATTATACTATTGTGTTTGGGAGGGGTTGTAAGATTTTCTTTATGCTAATATGTTGTTTTATTTAAGATTGAGCTTTGCATTTCATTTCTGGTGGAGTGGCGGGTCTTATCGGTATTCTGCCTTGTCAGATATGGTGCTCGCCTAATGTTGAGCGTCCCATATCTTGGGCGGGGTGTGACGTCTACCAGCGTTGGCAGAATCGCCTCTCGTTAGCCACTAGCGCTCGCCAGGGACATCGAAATGGGCTACAGTTATCAGAGAATGTTGTTCTTTCTTTCCTAGTAACCGCATTGTCACAGACAGTCCAGTGGTGGTCTTTGTTTTCGTCTGTGACAACGGGAAGTATTTTATATCATTGATAGAATATAAGATGCATTGTGTGAAGTTGTAAGGAGAAAGACTTTCAGAGCGGGGAGGTAGTGAGAGTCTGTAGGTGCGGGCGCATTCCTGCCTCTCGCTCGCCACAGGCCGGCGTGTCTTGCTGTGTCACGTGACACCTGCTGTCTTGTGACGTCTCGGCCCGTGATTGGCCGACCATCGCGCCTTTGTGGGCTCCTGTGTAACTAACCACCTTCATGAGGGTCCCCAGGAGCTGTCCTCCTCAGGACAGGCTTGGTGCGTGTGCTTCTAGCATCCCTTTGCATACTCTCCCCCGATCACCACCTTTATCACTGTTTCTCTCACTCGATTCTCTCTTTCCATACTCTAACCTTTATTAACTGCACAACACTCCCCTTGGGTTCTGCATATGGTTTTCATAGCCGGCCCATTGTATTGCATGCGCCGTCTTCAGAGATATTTACATGTACTTAGAATAGGTTTGAGGGTTCTTAGTTAGTATAGGTTAAGAACTTTGTGTGTCTCCATTATTGATTTAGTGTTTCTGCTCTTTTATTTAATGCTAGACTGGGATAAGGTAACTGTAGTCGTTGTCTCCGATGTGTGTACGGTTTGCTTATACCTACACGACTTCGACCGGTCCTGTGGAAATTCTGTGGTAGCCTGGGTTGTCTTTTCGGTTGCATCCTTTGCGAGTGCAGCATTGTGTTGACTGAGGGTTTTGGCCTGTACCAGTTCCACACTTTGCTGCCTCTTTGCTTGTCTGTTGAGGGTCGCCAGGATAGAACCAGATACTTGTGATCTGGATCTATCGAGAGAGCCCCCTAGTCAATTAACGTAACTTAAAGGATGCAGTCTTAAGGACATTGCTAGGCTACGAGCCTGTCTTGCTCAACCCCAGTTCCTTACCTAGAGTATCCCAGCTAGACATTATTAATCGAGTAGACACTTGTTAGTATTTAATATAAGCTCTTTGATATGTGCGCATTATTATTCACACATTTATTAGTCTAGGTTGTTGCTGAGCCGCACAACCATAGCAGACTGTTTCGTTGATGAGGAAGTACTTCTTTTAGTGTCGAGCATTGCTACCGTTGCGCATTTATAGTATTCTCGTGTCAGTTAACATTATATGTCCTATCTTTTAGTGTATTCGATTTACACGTGTGGTGTCCTGCCTCCTGCCTTTATATAGTTCTAAGTTTAAGATACGAGCATCTTATGAGAATCAGACTTCAGAAGTTTCCAGGTCTATGCTGTAGGACTATACTTAACTTTCTTTCAGATAGGAGTGAAGAATTTATAGTTGTTTAGAATAACTGTATTGAAGCATCTTTTTATTGTATTAAATCTTGGAGTGATTTAATTGATCTTTCCATAGATTCCTTTTTATGCATTTTAACGTAACTTGCATCTTGTTTGTTATCAGGCTATACCAGTGCCGGTTAGCCTGAAGTAGAGTACATTTATGCCCAGTTAAGGATACCCCGCTATCGCAGATTAACTCTGGAGGGTATAGGTGTTTTGTTCGCCGGGATATAAGTTCGAGGGTTTGGATCTAGCGTACCATTGTTGCATAGTGCCCTATTACTAGTCCAATCATTGAGTGCCCTTGTTTTATTCGTAGTCCCGGTCGTAACACCACCACTACCACTTTATCAACCACTATCACTTTATCCACCACTACCACTTTATCCACCACTACCACTTAATCTACCATTACCACTTTATCTACTACTACCACTTTATTCACCACTACCACTTTATCCACCACTACCACTTGATCTACTAGTAATTTTATCCACCACTACAACTTGATCTACCATTACCACTTTATCTACTACTACCACTTTATCCACCACTACCACTTTATCCACCACTACCATTTTATCTACCACTACCACTTTATCCACCACTACCACTTTATCTACCACTACCACTTTAGCTACCACTACCGCATTATCCACAACTACCACTTTATCCACCAGTACCACTTTATCTAAATACTAAATATTTCTGTGCTGTCTATCTTTCCCCTAACTCAACCAACTTTCCTAAATTCTTTGACTATCTAAACTCTACAGTGGAACACATTCTATCCATTTCTCCTTTCTCAGAAATCTCCATCTTAGGTGATTTCAACGTTCACCACCGCCAATGGCTCTCCTCTCACACTACTGATCCACCTGGTGAACAAGCCTACGTCTTTTCTATCCTAAATGACCTAGAGCAGTTAGTTCAGCAACCCACCCGTATCCCGGATCGCATCGGAGATCGGCCCAACATTCTTGACCTGTTTCTAACTTCTAACCCTTCTTCTTATACTGTCGATCTTTTCTCTCCTTTGGGCTCCTCCGACCATAAACTTATCTCTGTCACCTGTCCTATCTCTCCAGTACAGCCACCCGATCCTCCTAGCCGGCGGCGCTTGTGGCACTTTGGCGCTGCCGACTGGGAGGCTCTTCGGCAGTACTTCTTTGATTTCCCATGGAATGATTTCTGCTTCCATGGCCGAGGACCCTCGGAGAGTGCTGAACGCATTACCGAGGTAATCCTATCGGGCATGGAAGCATACATTCCATTCTCTTTCTCTCAGACTAATGCTAAAAAATCTTGGTTTACTCACGCCTGTTCTACTGCTGTCCGCAATAAGGAGGAAGCATTCAAACGGTACCGACGCCTTAAAACTCAAGACTCTCATTCTTCATATGTTTCTGCCCGGAATCAAGCCAAATCTGTTCTTCGACTTGCCAAACACTCTTTCATCAATAATAAATGCACTGAACTATCCAACTCTAGCTCTTCCCAAGCTTTCTGGCATCTAGCCAAAAACCTCTCCAACAATTTATCTTCCTCGTCTTTCCCTCCCCTTTCCCACTCTGATGGCACAACCATCACTTCTTCCTCTGACAAAGCTAAACTCTTCGCTCAAACTTTTGCTAGAAACTCCACTTTGGATGATTCCGGTGCTATTCCTCCCTCTCCGCCCTCCTCTCTCTTACTTATGCCTAATATCCTAATCTCTTCTAAAGACGTACTTTCTACCCTCTCTGGGCTTAACACTAATAAGGCGTACGGTCCGGACGGTGTTCCTCCTGTTGTTCTCAAAAACTGTGCTTCCGTGCTGACTCCCTGCCTAGGCAAACTCTTTCGTCTCTGTCTATCCTCTAACGTCTTCCCTTCATGCTGGAAGTTTGCTCACATTCAACCTGTCCCAAAGAAGGGTGACCGCTCTCAACCCTCCAACTATCGTCCAATTGCTCTTATCTCTTGTCTTTCTAAAGTTTTTGAAACTATTCTTGCTTCCAAATTTCTTAAGCATTTCTCTTCTCATAATCTGCTCTCAGATCGCCAGTATGGCTTCCTTAAGGGTCGCTCTACTGGTGATCTTCTTTCATATCTTACTAACTCTTGGTCATCCTCCTTTCGGGACTTCGGTGAGACTTTTTCTATTGCACTAGACATATCGAAAGCCTTCGATAGAGTCTGGCATAAATCTTTAATTTCTAAACTACCCTCCTTCGGTTTCTATCCCTCCATCTGTGCCTTTGTCTCTAATTTCCTTTCCGGCCGTTCCATAGCTGCGGTTGTGGACGGCCATTGTTCACTTCCTCACCCTATAAACTCCGGTGTTCCTCAGGGCTCTGTCCTATCTCCTATTCTCTTTCTAATTTTTATAAATGATCTCCTTAACTGTACCTTAATTCCCATCCATTCATACGCAGACGACTCAACCTTACACTACTCCATTAGTTTTTCAGAACGCCCCAGCCAGCAATCCCTCAACGACAAACGTAATGAAGCCATAGAACTCTTAAATTCTGATCTAAATACTATTTCCAATTGGGGCAGAGAAAACCTTGTTAACTTTAATGCTTCCAAAACCCAATTTCTCAATCTATCTACCCGTCAGGATCTCCCAGCGGACTATCCCTTATTCTTCAACAATACAAAAATCAACCCTTCATCTTCTCTCAATATTCTTGGTGTCTCTTTTTCTTCTGCTCTCATTTGGAAGGACCATATTACCAGTCTTGCTAAGGCAGCCTCCCAGAAGCTGGGTGTGCTCAACCGCCTTAGGGGGTTCTTTTCCCCTGCACAGCTTCTTGCTCTGTACAGGGGCATAGTGCGGCCTTGTATTGAGTATTGTTCACATGTATGGGGAGGTTCCTCTCACACCGCTCTCCTAGACAAAGTTGAAAGGAAGGCCTTTCGTATCATTAACTCCCGTCCACTCACCAACTCTCTGCAATCTCTCTCTCTCCGCCGCAATGTTGCATCTCTCTCGCTATTCTATCGCTACTATAATAATCAGTGTTCCTCAGAGCTATCCCAGTGCATACCACCTCCTTTACGTAGGGCACGTGGTACCCGTCTTGCAACTCAATCCCACCCCTACTCTGTGCAACTCTCCAACCCAAGAGTGAAACGTTACTCTCAAACTTTCTTCTACTCAACATCTGAGCTCTGGAACTCTCTCCCAGAATCAGTCTTTCCCTCTTCCTATGACTTAAATTGCTTCAAACTCCGTGTGTCCAGGCATTTTGGCTCGAACGTCCCTTGATTTTGGCCCTGTCACTCTTTCAACTATGGGGGAGGCACTCGCTATAGGCAGTTATGCCTTTTGCCTCCCTCAATCACATAGAAAAAAAAAAAAAAAAAAAAAAAAAAAAATCTACCACTACCACTGTATCTATCACTCACTTTACCCACAACTACCACTTTAACCACCACTACACTTTATACACCACTACCTCTTTATCTAACACTACCACTTTATCCACCACTGCCACTTTATCTACCACTACCACTTCCACTTAATTACTACCACTGTATGAACCCAATCAGCCGTCTTGAACCAATTTCGTATGGACCCCGGCCCGTCTGGGCTCAATCCCTTCTGGGTCCAATCCCGTGGCCACCTTATCACTACTACTATCACCATCATCACTGTCTCACCATCATCACTACCACAATAATTACCACCTCTATTATTACTACTGTCATCATCATCACTACTATTGTCACCCAGGGGCGTATCTAGGGTAGATAGTGCCTAGGGCAAGGACTGGAATTGCACCCCCCGGTGGCGTGGGGCGAGCGCAGCGAGCCTCTCCAGCTGGGGGGTTCGGTTTTTTAAAATATGAGCAATTCTAGGAGCATTTTAAAGCCATATTCAAAGCTATATTTAGGTAATTGAAACACTAAATAATGAATGATATACCAGTAGGCTATATATATATATATATATATATATATATATATAATGTGTGTTTGTGTATGTGTGTGTTAGGTTCATTGTTTGGTTTAGGTTAATGATACCTATTTTGAGTTTGGATTGTATTATACTTTTTTTAAGACCCTGTTCAATCATCTGACACCTATCTTTTAGATTTCATAAATCCATATAATCACTGAATCAGGATAAAAAATCGAATAAGTCAATCTCGTTAACAGTTTAATTAACAAATTATTGCACTACGTCTGACATCTGACAGACTGACATCTACTGATACTGTATATGAAAATCACAACTGCACTTTCCTTGCTTTTACTGATGCAAATTGGTCTATGATGTCCTCAAAGTCAGTTGTTTCAGTTTCTTCTCTTTCTACACTGAGCAGAGCAAGATCACAAAGTCTGCCTTGACCCATGGGGCCATGGAGGCTCTCAAGTAAGAAAGTATTAACTTTAATTTGCTGAATGTTCAGTTCAGTTCAGTTGGAATTCGGGAAGTTTAGCCTTAACGTCGGCACTTCCCTAAGAGGTTTTGTTATTTTTCTTTTTGTGACTTTTTGTGACGTGCTCATTTGTCTAAAAATAAATATATCTAATTTTTCATCCCTTTTTCTTAAATCTTCTTTCTTCAGTCTTGTTTCTTCTCTCTTCTTCCTTCATTCTTGTTTCTTCTCTCTTCAGTCTTCTTATTTCAGTTCTTTCAATTTTTTCTCTCGTACTCTCCACATTTGATAGATTGTCTGTTTCACTCTATCGCTTATTTCTTTGTTAAATAAAAGATGTCCGATGACTTGGTTTTTATTTTCAATATAAGGCTGTTGGAACCCTGGATCTTTTATTCTGCATGCTTTATAAAGTGAACAGTGTAGTAGAAAATGTTTTAGGTCTTCTGTTCCTTCCTTACACAGATCGCATTGTGTCTCTCCTCCCACATGCCTATTTCTATCTTTTAGATTTAACCCGTACAGCCCCAGCGACGCGTCTGACGCGTCGGCGATGTATGTAACGCACAGCCCCAGCGACGCGTCTGACGAGTCACCCTAATTGCTCCGACCGTAACCTCAGGTGTAGCCACTCGAGAGGGCTCAGATTTGTATGGGAACTGTGTACGTATCCCACGCAACCGTGCCGATGGTTGAAAACTCTCAAAGTCCACGTGCGTGCGCGTGAGCGCGCAATAACCTGGTTTTTTGGGGTAATTGCCTTCAATTTTTTACTCTTGTAAAATACGTTTTCGGGGGCTCTGTAGGACCATTCTTTAAGCTTTTTGAGCGGTTTTTCGTGGTTTTTCCTTCATTCCTAACCCATTCGCTATTGTTTCTGGAATAAAACCATTTTTTGAAAACCGGCCGGGTTCTGGTGAACAAACATTACAAAACTAGCCGGGGCTCCACGGGTTAAGTTATTTGTCCTACATCTGTAAAATATTATAGATGCCTGTGTGTTGTCATAAATATCTTCCTCGCTCTTAATCTCCTTCTTATAACTTCTATACACTTCTAGGCTACTCTTCTCTGCCAACTCCTCTCGCCATCTTCCCGAATCCCAGTCCAGAACTCTTTTTCTAATGTCGTCCTTCTTAATATTTGCTAAATTTGTTTCTCCTAACTTCAAATTCCCTACATACTTTCGAATTTCTGCAGTCCACGGATCTTTACTATTTCTAAGTTTTTCCTCTGTGATTCTTCTTAGCAAGTCATTACTTTCCTCTCCTACTATATATTTAAGATATTTTATGTTACCTTCCATAATTCTTGCCTCCATTGATGAGGCTCCTATTTCACCCCTTAAGGTTACCTTTTGGGCATATCTGGGTGCCCCTATTATGTGTCTAAAAACCCTATTCTCTATATTTTGTAATTTATTTATTTCTGTTTTTGAAAAACCTATAACATTCGAGCCATACAGGACTGCTGGTACTTTTCCAATATGTTTTTCCAATAAGTATCTTATTACAACTTTGTGATATTACCGGGTATGTAAGGTTAGCCATTCTATTTGCTTTATCCAAAGCTTCTAATTTCTGGGTTTTAAAACATTTTTTATTATCATTAATTTGTATTCCTAGATATTTAATTTGTTTTACCACTTCTATTTCTCGTATGTTGTTTGGTTTGGTTTTCATATTAAATATTAGGATTTTACTTTTGTCTTTATTTATACTTAAGCCACACTCTCCCCCTATCTCTATTAATTTATCTATTACTCTTTCTGCTTCCTGGATTGTATGAGCCAAGAGTAGCCCGTCATCGGCATAAAACAATGAATTTATTTTGAAACACTCATCTACAAACCCTCTTTTATTTTCTAACTGCTTAATTATCTCATAAATTATTAATTTAAATAATGTTGTGGACCCCGTACAGCCTTGTCTGATGCCGCTTGTTACCTTAATCTCCGTCTCATTTACTTGCCCCTTATTTATAATTGTACTATCTTCTTTATATATGTTACTTACTATGTCTATAACATTTGAGTTTATATTGTAATCTTTTAATACTGTTATCAGTTTCTCCCTTCTGAATGAGTCATAGGTCTTTTTTAAAGTTTATTGAGATTACTATGAGTGACTTCTCTTGTTTAAATATTTTATCTATACAGTATTTCAATATAAAAGATTATTTTCGATTCTACCCTTATTTGTAAACCCACTCTGTGTCTCCCTTACCTCTCCATTCTCCCTAATGTGTTCTTCTATTTTATTTGTAATTGCTGTCGTCATGAAAAGTGTATGATATGTCTGTCAGAGCGATTGGCCTCAATTAATTTACCTTTGGTTTATTTACTTTTGGTAACATAACAGTTTTTGACTTCTTCCACTCTTCTGGAATTACATTTGTGTCCATAATATTATTAAAGCACATTGCAAGTTTTTCTAAGCACTTATCACTTTGTGACAATGCTTTATATAACTCAGGGTTCATTGCATCAGGGCCTGCTGCTTTTCTATTCTTTAATTTCTTTATATTTTCCTTTAATTCTCCCACTGTAATGTTTGGTTTCTCCATGTAGTTTATGTTTTTATTAACTCTTAAAGCCATTTCCATGTGTTCCCGTAACTCCTCTGTAACTGTGACTGCTTGTATGTTATAATTGTTTTCATCATTTACATTCATCCCTATTTTAAATAATTTACCTTCTTGCCTGTCTTCCATTTCTTTCTCTTTTAATTCTCTATATTCCCTATTTATATCCTCATTCCAAACTTCCTCGATGTTATTGTCATGCATTTTATATATACCACTCCAAAACATATTTAATTCCTCTACAGCCCTTTTATCTGACAATACTTCTCCTTCATCGTTATAAAGTTTTAATTCTTTTATTTCGTTTTGACTTTTGTTTCTTAGTTTATTTATATATTTCCACATCTTTTTACTCGCATCTCCTCCCTCTATTATCTCTCTAGTCATTTTCCTCTCATGTATATAAATGGCTTCCCTGATCTCTTTCTGTACTTTACTTTTTTGTTCCAAGAAAAGTATGTTACTTCTCTCCTCTTCCTCTCTATTTTTGGCATTTCTTCTTAATCTATTATAATATCTCCTCTTTTTTATACCTTTTCTAATACTGTCATTCATCCATGGTGCCTCTTGTTTTATTTTGTCTCTTCCTAATCTCTTCCTATAGGTAGTTTTAAGTATATCATCAGCTGTCTTCTTCATTACTCTATTGAAGACTGTTATATCGTTACTCTCTTCTCTCGTTATTCTATTTTCTAGTTCCCTAATAAATTTGACTATGGTCTCCTCGTTTGTTTTATAGTATTCTTTTGTTTCCCATTTCTTCCCTTTAAAGGATTTACTATTTGAATTATTCCACTCAAAATATACCTCAATAAGGTTATGGTCTGACAGATCATAAACTTCCTGCTTTTCATCTATTTTCATACTTTTAAAATCTTCATACATTTTATCTGAAATTAAAACATAATCTATTACGCTAGATTGCTCGTTTCTTCGCCATGTTATCTTCCCATTACACTCCTGGTCATCATTTAACATATTTAATTTAAATTTATCCATTAAATCTAGTATAATGTGTCCATTATAATTTAGTTTTTGTTTACCTTTGAACCCTACATGGGCATTCATGTCACCTAATATTATAACTCTTTCATCTTCCATTTGGTCTAAATGTCTCTCTATCTCCTTCTTCATTTCATCATTCCTTACCTTATCATTTACAGAAAAGTATAACAAGAACAAGTGTACAAATTTCCCATGTATAGATCCTTTTACATAAAGTAAATCTTTATTTGTACACTCTACCTTGCTTAAACTTACTTTATCTGTTGTTTCAAAGAGTAACATTAAACCACTACCCTTCCTATCATTAATATTCCTCATACTTTCAATTACTTCAAATCCAACCACCAAAATGTTTCGTATTTTAAATTGTGTCTCAGTTAGACAAAGAAAAATATTTTTATTATTATTATTATTATAGGTAACTAAACCCTTTAATTCTTCATATTTTGCTTTAGTCAATCCTTATACATTTATTAATTTAAATACTAAATACTCACTCCCCTTAGTCTTATTTCAGTCTTTGTTATCTTGCTCTTCCTCATCCTCCGATTCAAGGTCTGGCATAGGTTCCTCCTCCTCCTCCTTCCTCTTAGGGACCTCCTGCCTTGGCCTAGGACTAGGGTTACCGATATTGTATTCAAATCTGGGTCTGCCATCTTCTGTAACTCTTATCACCTCATTCCTTTGAATTATCCACCTTCCTCCCATCTGCCGTTTGGCTTTAAGTTCTACCACTAATTCCTTGTTTTTCAACCTTTCTTCCTTTGTTAGATCTGGTGATATTCCTATCTTCTTTGCTCCAAGTTCTTCCCTATTTCTAAGTCTTTTGGCATTACTGAGCATAGCCCACTTCATCCCCTCTTTCTCAAATGTTACCAACACTGGCCTAACCCTACCGTCAAATTTCTTTCCTAACCTAATTACTTTCATCATTTTATATTCCTTCACTTCTAAATATTCCTTAAACAGCACATCACAGCTCTTTTTGTCATCAGTTTCCCTCTCCTTCCCATCTGTTTTTTCTGACTCAGATATGTTATACACCACTAAATTATTTCTACGCCGCTCTCCCTCTTGTTTTTCTTCTATGTTCTTCATGACCTTCTCTACAGTAGCTTCTACAACATCTTCCTTCTCATCCCCCTTTTTGTCCATGTCCATCATCCTCCTTCCTAACATTACATTCTGTTCCTTTATCCTACTCATCTCCGTTCTCATTTTATTATTTTCATCCTTTAGCCTATCCATCTCGGCTATCATGTCTACGACGCAAAGCCAAAAAGTTAATTAAGCAAAGTAAAAAGACCTTAGAGTTACATATTGCGAATCAAAGTAAAACAAACCCGAAAGAATTCTATAGTTATATCAGAAAGAAAAAAAGTAGTTACTTCAACTGTTGGACCGTTAGTCGATGAAAATGGAGAATACACCAAAGACGAAGTACAAATGAGTAATGCCCTCAATACTTTCTTTGCATCAGTATTTACAACAGAAGACCTCAGTGATATCCCTACACCATCGCCGATTCAGATTGATAATTCAGATGTTCTAAGCAATATCACTGTTACAGAGAGAGAAGTATTGAATTGTTTAGATAAACTCAAGGTAAATAAAACGCCTGGACCTGATACAATCTCGCCTAGAGTTCTAAAGGAAGCTAAGGATGAGCTCTCCAAACCACTGACATTACTATTCAATAAATCCTTTCAGTCTGGAACTATGCCCGATCAGTGGAAGCTAGCCAACGTAACACCGATATTCAAAAAAGGCAGCAAATCCCTACCCAGTAACTATCGTCCAATTAGCTTAACCTCAGTTGTATGTAAAATGCTAGAAACAGTCATACGAGACAGACTCGTAAATCACTTAGAGGAAAATAACATACTTAAAGATACTCAACACGGCTTTCGTAAAAAACGTTCCTGTTTAACAAACCTCTTAGACTTCTTCCACGATATCCTCAACCTCTACGATGAGAGTAAAGCTGTAGATATTATATACCTTGATTTTCAAAAGGCCTTTGACAAAGTTCCCCACAAACGTTTACTGCTAAAACTAAAAGCGCATGGAATACAAGACGGTGTGTTGAAATGGATAGAAAATTGGCTCAGCGACAGAAAGCAAAGAGTAGTCATAAATGGTAAGGCATCTAAAAGGACCAATGTAAGTAGCGGGGTACCCCAGGGATCGGTACTAGGACCAATTATCTTTCTAATTTACATCAACGACATGGATGAGGGTCTCACCTGTACAATCTCAAAATTTGCTGACGATACAAAAATTGCAAATAGCGTACTCTCAAAAGAACAAGTTGACGATATGCAACACAATCTAGATAAATTGTCATGTTGGGCCCAAATTTGGCAAATGAGTTTCAATGCGGATAAATGTAAAGTACTACATATCGGATACCTAAATGAGAAAGCAAACTATTCGATGAATGGCACTCAGCTTAAGAATGTAAACAAAGAAACCGATCTGGGAGTAACAATATCGAGTAACCTAAAACCGAGTCAACAATGTTCAGAAGTTGTTAAGAAGGCAAACAAAATAATTGGCTTTATAGGCAGGTCATTTGAGCATAAATCCAAAGAAGTTATCCTAACCCTTTACAATTCCTTAGTCCGCCCTCTTCTGTAATACTGCGTTCAATCCTGGTGCCCTTATTACCAAAAAGATATAAACAAGCTAGAACGAGTTCAACGTAGAGTTACCAAAATGATACCTAGCCTAAAGAACAAACCATACGAAGAGCGTCTTAGAGAATTAAATCTATTTCCTTTAACCCAGCGCAGATTAAGAGGTGACTTAATTCAAGTGTTCAAAATCATCAAAGGCATCGACAATATGAACTGTAGTAAGTACTTCACTATCGACCAATCTAATTACACGCGGGGAAACGGTTGCAAAATTATTGGTAAATCTTTTAACTCACACGAATCTAAGAATTTCTTCTTCAATCGAGTTGTCAACTTGTGGAATGGGCTTCCCCGAAACGTTATAGACTGCATCACCGTTGATTCATTTAAACTCCGCCTAGACATATATCTCGCATCAAACCCGCGACTGACTGCGTTTGTAAATTAATAACTTTATTTTATCCCCCCCTCAGTTACTAACCCATCTGTCCCCTACTAACTTCCTAATCCTGCCACGGACATTAGTTCCAGGGCAGTAATTCCCTTTCCAATGTTCCCTTACCCACTCTAAACCACTGTTTGGACACTTGATCCTCAGTGTTTTGGAGGACAAGCAACCTAGAAGGGTCACTAGATATGTTGTTGCTTGATTTCCTTTGTACTCCTTTGTACTCTTTCACCACCCTCTTACATCCGTCACAGAACCACGAACATTCTCCACTCCCACTGTTAATCTCATCATACAACTTGTCACTTATTTTTGTGCACCCTTGATGATACCATACTTTACATTTTTCGCATTCCACAGCCTTATCAGAACCCTTGACATTGTTGTTACACTTGCCGCACGAATCTCGCCTGGTCATTCCTCCATTTTTGTTGTTGTCACTCCTCGATGGCGTCCCGGTCCCCGCAGCGCCACCGCCGTTCTCGATGTCCTTGCAGTCGTCACATCTCTTATCTTTGTCAACTACAGTGAAATATCCGCAAGCCCCACACTTCTCGCGTTCGCTTGCTATTCTATTTGATCTCACAACTGGCGAGCATTCACAAGCATTCGAGAATGCTTAAAGTTATAAATAGCCTATATCCTGATTTTCTTGTGGGTCTCTTATAAAGTAAATTTCGAAGTACTAACAATATTTTACTATTAACTAATCAGTCAAATGAGAAATAATCCAGAATATCAATACATATATACACCATTCAACGTGGCATAAAATATAATACCGGTAACTAAAGAAAACCACCCCGAAAATATTTAGAGGGATAACTTAACTATTGTCTATTGATATGTTTAGGCAATGGCTTGCAGGAATTCGTTGCCTAAAAGGCTAAAATGTAATTGTATTTAAAATATATAGCCTACTGTGATTACTGTAGTAACTGTACATAATTATAAAAACACGTTATGGCGTTATTATTCATCATAGCCTATTATATAATTATATTAATGACGAATGGATAGGATAGGTATTTAGGCATAATACTTGATATTAGATTTGCACTATAGTTAAATACCCTGGTCAGGTTAAGTTAGGATATTTTAGGTTATTACTAAAAAAAAAAAAAAAAAAAAAAAAAACGATTTGGCGCCCCCCTTCAAGTGGCGCCCATGGCACGTGCCCTACCTGCCCCACCTTAGATACGCCACTGTTTAAAATGTCACCATATCTAATCAAGTTTTAGTCTTATAAATCGAATATGTCCGTTGGCCGACATTTTTAAATCCCAACCGGACGGTTGGAGGAGAGGCGGCGGTTACTTACTACTTCAGAGGCCCAGCCAGCCGCCCAATACGCCTGTAACGTCAGTTGGGTAAGGTTGTGTGGCGATTTAAGTCATGTTCGGTAATGAAGGGGGATGGTGAATAGTAAGTTATATACTTATATGTTTCCCTACACTCTGTTTCATATCATCTGACACTAAATTACAACATCCTTACCTCAATCACTTCTCTATTACGAACATTTTCAAATTAAGTGTTGTTAATTAATAGAACTGGTAATTCGATAATGCTGAAACAATGCATTCTGATTATTATATTTATTAATTTCACTCCAACCCCAAACACCTCCCAAAGAAATGAATGAAAGTAAGCATTTATGCTAAAAAATCTTGGTTTACTCACGCCTGTTCTACTGCTGTCCGCAATAAGGAGGAAGCATTCAAACGGTACCGACACCTTAAAACTCAAGACTCTCATTCTTCATATGTTTCTGCCCGGAATCAAGCCAAATCTGTTCTTCGACTTGCCAAACACTCTTTCATCAATAATAAATGCACTGAACTATCCAACTCTAGCTCTTCCCAAGCTTTCTGGCATCTAGCCAAAAACCTCTCCAACAATTTATCTTCCTCGTCTTTCCCTCCCCTTTCCCACTCTGATGGCACAACCATCACTTCTTCCTCTGACAAAGCTAAACTCTTCGCTCAAACTTTTGCTAGAAACTCCACCTTGGATGATTCCGGTGCTATTCCTCCCTCTCCGCCCTCCTCTCTCTTACTTATGCCTAATATCCTAATCTCTTCTAAAGAGGTACTTTCTACCCTCTCTGGGCTTAACACTAATAAGGTGTACGGTCCGGACGGTGTTCCTCCTGTTGTTCTCAAAAACTGTGCTTCCGTGCTGACTTCCTGCCTAGGCAAACTCTTTCGTCTCTGTCTATCCTCTAACGTCTTCCCTTCATGCTGGAAGTTTGCTCACATTCAACCTGTCCCAAAGAAGGGTGACCGCTCTCAACCCTCCAACTATCGTCCAATTGCTCTTATCTCTTGTCTTTCTAAAGTTTTTGAAACTATTCTTGCTTCCAAATTTCTTAAGCATTTCTCTTCTCATAATCTGCTCTCAGATCGCCAGTATGGCTTCCTTAAGGGTCGCTCTACTGGTGATCTTCTTTCATATCTTACTAACTCTTGGTCATCCTCCTTTCGGGACTTCGGTGAGACTTTTTCTATTGCACTAGACATATCGAAAGCCTTCGATAGAGTCTGGCATAAATCTTTAATTTCTAAACTACCCTCCTTCGGTTTCTATCCCTTCATCTGTGCCTTTGTCTCTAATTTCCTTTCCGGCCGTTCCATAGCCGCGGTTGTGGATGGCCATTGTTCACTTCCTCACCCTATAAACTCTGGTGTTCCTCAGGGCTCTGTCCTATCTCCTATTCTCTTTCTAATTTTTATAAATGATCTCCTTAACTGTACCTTAATTCCCATCCATTCTTACGCAGACGACTCAACCTTACACTACTCCATTAGTTTTTCAGAACGCCCCAGCCAGCAATCCCTCAACGACAAACGTAATGAAGCCATAGACCTCTTAAATTCTGATCTAAATACTATTTCCAATTGGGGCAGATAAAACCTTGTTAACTTTAATGCTTCCAAAACCCAATTTCTCCATCTATCTACCCGTCAGGATCTCCCAGCGGACTATCCCTTATTCTTCAGCAATACAAAAATCAACCCTTCATCTTCTCTCAATATTCTTGGTGTCTCTTTTTCTTCTGCTCTCATTTGGAAGGACCATATTACCAGTCTTGCTAAGGCAGCCTCCCAGAAGCTGGGTGTGCTCAACCACCTTAGGGGGTTCTTTTCCCCTGCACAGCTTCTTGCTCTGTACAGGGGCATAGTGCGCCCTTGTATTGAGTATTGTTCACATGTGTGGGGAGGTTCCTCTCACACCGCTCTCCTAGACAAAGTTGAAAGGAAGGCCTTTCGTATCATTAACTCCCGTCCACTCACCAACTCTCTGCAATCTCTCTCTCTCCGCCGCAATGTTGCATCTCTCTCGCTATTCTATCGCTACTATAATAATCAGTGTTCCTCAGAGCTATCCCAGTGCATACCACCTCCTTTACGTAGGGCACGTGGTACCCGTCTTGCAACTCAATCCCACCCCTATTCTGTGCAACTCTCCAACCCAAGAGTGAAACGTTACTCTCAAACTTTCTTCTACTCAACAGCTGAGCTCTGGAACTCTCTCCCAGAATCAGTCTTTCCCTCTTCCTATGACTTAAATTGCTTCAAACTTCGTGTGTCCAGGCATTTTGGCCCTGTCACTCTTTCAACTATGGGGGAGGCACTCGCTATAGGCAGTTATGCCTTTTGCCTCCCTCAATCACATAGAAAAAAAAAAAAAAAAAAAAAATGTGCTTGTCCGCGATTCGAACCTGGGTTACCACATACATATTTTAAACACTAACCATTACACCATCAAGGCACCATAAAGTATAGACAAATCAGTTGGGTAAGGGATTCAATTTCGTATCAGATGAAATGGAACCGTCTATTATGTTCTTCCCATATAGCCTACAGGCTGATTCAAAACTCTACTGGCAAAATTCCAAGGTAAATTCTGTAAATAAAATAGAGAATACTATATTTCATGAGTTATTGCATGACAATTCATATATCATTTGAAATATATCATTGTAGTAAAATAGCATACACAGCAAAATCTATTCCTACGATATTGTAGTCGACAAATCGAACACTACTACACTTGTCGAACCCTGGAGGATCGAGGTAATTGTTTTGAAGCCATTACATGGAGGTGAACATGAATTAACTAAATGAACCTCACGGTACCCAAGAACGAATGTTATTTTTAACATGTATGGACATTTTCGTAACCCACCTTGTACTGTACTGTAATAATAAGTAAGCTGAAACAATAGTTAAAATAGCTAAGTTTTTCTTTTGACAAAACTGGTTTTGTTCAGCGATATATGACAGGATTTATGATACCCGGTATACGATTGTCAAATTTTATATAACCACTGAATTAAAAATCTTAGGCCTATCCCTTTCTCACTGGAGAGGAGTAGCCTACTACCGTGCGCTATAAGCTATCTATCTATCTATATCAAGATGATTACCAGCATTTTACAATTTGGGCATGATTCAAAATTATAATACTTTTCTTTTTAATTTTCTTTATATCATATCGGTATTATGTTTCCTTTAACCGTTGGTAACCCACTACCCACCCTAGCCAGAGTTCTGGGTGTCACGAGCATAAATGCTGCAACATCAACCAGATGACGTTAACTCCTTCATCACGAGAGGTGTTAAAGGTAATCGTCTGACAGTAGCTAGAATGAAATATAGAAATCGTTGTGTGTTTGAAATGCTTTCCAAATGAAGGAGCAAACGTTATCGAATTATCGGGCTGGTGTTGCAGTATTGACTGTAGGTTACATCACAAACGAATATGATTTGTTTCCTTCAGTTAAAAGTACTACTTATGTGAATGCAAAATTTAATGAACCATTGCTCAAATTAAATTTTGTTATTATGTATTCACATTTCCAAGTCACCAAGTGAGTAGTCACTATAGTAGCTTAAGAATTACGTTGATGGTCGGACGGAAGAACAAACACCTCGAAGCCTCGGGGTCAACTCGAATCCCTTGATTGTTAAGTTAACCCCTTGTGTACCGGCGATGCCTTATTAATTAAATCCTGGCTACTATTAGACAAATGTATTCAGTTTTAAAAGGGTCTCCAGCAATTACCAGGCTTCAAACTATCTAACATAACCATTATTACCACCACAGATCCTTAACTCGTAAACGGCGGAAAAGCTCATAAGACGTTTTACTGGGCGATGGCGGCAAAGCTCTGAAGAGGGAGGCCTAAAAAACACATTTAACCCTCCAGCCCCGGCTATGTATTATATATATATTCCTCGAAACCCGGGTTTTTGGCCGAAAAACGTCTAGGCTAGGCTACCGTATATTCGTTAATCAGACTGCTTCCCGCATTCCCGCGCATCCCCAAGCGTAGCTGTGTTATTTACCTGTAGAATGGCATTAAGTAGAGCTCTCTAAGTCAACTGGTTGAGCTGTGATGATGATTTCATTGGAGATAACTTTATGGCCAAAACAGCCACTTTACACCACTTTTCGATACTTAACAACAACATACAGGCACACACGAACAAGCGACGCTCTCCTTCTTGTGGCCGGAGATGCTGGGCGTCGGTCCAGCCGGCTGTTGTTTACATGCGTCGGACCGACGCCTCGCACACGAAGCTCACAGGCTTTCAACCACTGGGCGTTCAAGAGGCCTTCCGGGTACCTGTTATATGCTTTTTTTATGGGCGTTCAAGAGCCCTTCCGTGGTGAGAGGGTTAAACGGCTCCAGTAGCACTAAACAATTTTTTATTTTATTTTTTTCCCTATACCTCATATCACTCCTCCACATCCCCTCCTTCCCCCTTTTCCCCTCCCCCTTCAATTATCACCTATTTTCCCGGTTATTCCCTAATTCGTTGGTATATTTTTGTGCTAACATTAGCAAAATGTGTGGAGGATGTGCTTACGTGCCTAGCGAGTGGGTTACATAAGCGAGTGTGTGTATGAGTAGGCTCAGTCAGGCTTGAGGCCTCGTGGAGGGAGTGGTTGCCTCAATTTTCTCCATAATTCATGAATGGGCTGGTCCATCTACATTCGCGATTTTGACCAGAAAAAAACATATTTTCACTTGTTTTATTGTTGTTACAGGTTACTATCTTCATAGTGAAGGTAAAATAGGCTCGTATGAATAAGTAATAACGATATTTATCGTAAAATGACGATCATAGACCTGAATGGAGCCAATATGCTCGCCCATGGGCAGCTAGTTCAATACCCCCCCCCTCGCTGTTGCCGGGTTAAACTATACAAAAACATCTAAATATATCCAAAACAATATTTAAAAGACGTTGGTACAAAAAGGGTTAGGCCTACTAAATGTTCGGACAATCGACTAGGCTAAGGTGTTGGCTACAGTATTGCCTGTAATAGCAGTGTTACCATTTCACATTTGCGAGTTGAGCTAAAATAATTACAAAACGGCTACATCTGTCAGCTGTAACAATCATACGCAATATGTTACATCAACATTCCTTCCTTAGTATTGCCAACTTAAACGGGAGAACGGGACCGATCTCTCCTAGAAGATGACGAAGGCACTTCCGGCGGATTTTTTGTGGTCCGGGGTCGCTTAGTTTGGCGGGAGGGAGCATCGCGAGTATCTGCCGAAACCGGCGGAGTACCTGTTTGCTTTACATTAGAACTACCGGAAACATAGGCGGAAGGCTCTGGTTTAAGAAAATCGTCTAACAAATGGTCATCCAACTGTAAAGATTCATGAGCAACTGTCTTACAGTATGTTACAAATACTGACTTAATGTGGAGCAAAATTGTCTTACACTGTCCATCAGAATGAGTGAGGTAGGCATTACGTAGTACAGAACAATTGGGGCATGATTTGGATAACCACCGGCCACGAGACCTGTCCAAACACGGCACACATTTAACGCACAAAAGATGACCAATGACCGCTAAATTTTTGCACCCCAAGGCGGAGGAAAACGCAAAGCTACTCTTATCCATGGCTCCCTCCTACCGGGGAGATGCAGATCCTCCTAGGTGTCCAGACTGCGAACCTGAGGGTGAGAACATTTCAAGAATCAATGCTCATAAGGATACGCTAGGCTGGAAAAGCTAAAATAAAAATTATCTCCAACAATAAAGAGAAAAAAGACTTGAATAACACTATGCAATCTTATTTCCCCTTACGTTATATACATTCCCATATAATGTAACTGAGTAGTGTATATAACTTCTTACCTAAGTGACCAACACTGACCTAATCCCATCTTATGATAGAACTTGATCCGGCGACCAACGCTACTGTGAATCTATTGTCTTTAACTCGCAGCGGACCACAGATTACTGAGATGCTCAAGATAGGAATGGGTAAGTTCGTTTCTCGGCTCAGCCGTTTGATTCCCGGCGGAAGTGGCTCCCCACTGTTTAACCACCAGGAGAACGTTCTGACAGTACCAAGCAACAAACTTTTTCTCTGTTAAGTTTGTGAGGCGGAATTTTTTTTTTAAGGGAGGCGGGTTGGCGGACTCTCCCAAAAAGACATGTGTAGTCAAATGTCGGGCAACCGAAATTAAACTAGACGCCGGTAAACAAAACAGACAAAATCCAACCTATCCAGTGCCAACCAAGAATAATCTGAATTTAACATATCTCGAGATGTTTCCGGAAGTTTCCGGCAGGGAAACCGCTTGAAGCAACTAGAGGCACGTTGACTAAGTCTCACTTTAACAAAACCCGCCGGAAAGGCCATACCTCCCAGAACAGATAATCCAATGTGTGCATATTATGGCATAGTTATACATTAATAATACACAATTAATAAATAACCCTTCCTAGCCATAAGAATAAAACCTACATGAGGCCAACTAGATGGGGGCAGATGCCGATGATATCAATAATAATAGCACACACCTGCACTCAAGCGAAGACCAATCTCAACACATAGCGATCAAGAAACTTAGGTTGAAGAGCAGCATGGCTCCGTGCAAGACCCCTCAGCTATGTGAGAAAATCTAAAATGCACTAGCCCTCATGTAGAGCATACTGTTGCACACCCAAAATGGACCGAACAACAGGCCCCAGTTTACTAAAGAAGCCTCATGACTAACAAGCGAACTAAATATGAGCTAGGGTAATGAAACAAGCACGTGGGAGCCTCGGCTTATCACAACGAGGACTCCGTCTAACACGCTCGCCTTTACTAAGCACCCGGAAAACAGTCTCCAGGGCCAGAGAAAGGACCTACACAGCCTACTCCTAGTCTATAAGCTACCTGACCTCAGCACTTAGCATGTACATATGAGCAAAAGACTCACAATGTCCGAGGGTAGGTGAAGAATGAAGGAGGACTGGCACACCCGCGAGGCACATCTGCCACGTCTGGGCCCAGGAGAAGTAAGAACGAGAGATTGCTTCGATGAGCGAGGCGAAACGTGCGGGAGACAGCAGACGCATGAGAAGCACAATGCTAGATCAAGTTTAATTTTAATTTTTTCTATTATTTTTTGCTAGTTTTTTCTAGTAATGATACCCACATCATATAGGACGAGTCCTTGAGTGTTTTTTTAGAGTGTTTCGCTCACGATGTGTGGCAATCGTATTTTGTTCTCTCCTGGGCTCGAGTTCAAAGATTGCCCACAAACAATGTTAAGGCGCATCGTCAATGATGAAGGGGCCACTAATAAATATATTACTAAGACGTTACTCTTTTTTTCCCAGATATATGAAAGATCACGTATAGCTGTGCTATGTTACTAACCAATCTGTCCCCTACTAACATCCTAATACTGCCACGGACATTAACTCCAGGGCAGTAGTTCCCATTCCAATTTTTCCTTACCCACTCTAAACCACTGTTTGGACACTTGATCCTCAGTGTTTTGGAGGACAAGCAGCCTAGAGGGGTCACCAGACCTTTTGTTGCTTGATTTCCTTTGTACTTGTACTTCTTACTTCTTTGTACTCCTCAACTGTCTTTCTCACTGTATCATTCCATCAATCGCTTCCCTTCCTGGTACCTCTGCCTCCTACTTTCCGTTTGCCGCATACTACCTCTGCACTTGCTTTCACTCCTTCCTTAAACTGTTGCCATTCAACCTCTACTTCTCTCTCTTCCATCTCTCTCACGTCCATCCTCTTTTCATTTAGTCTTTCCTTGTACTCACTCCCTTTTGTACTCTTCTCTAACTCACTAACTTTTATTACCTCTTTTACTTCACGCTTGTCTCGCATTTTCCTGTAACTCCTTAAGGGTACTTCACACAGTCAGGTGTGCGAGCTAGAATCACTAGGAGTAGGTGAAAATCCGGATTCCTGGGCCTATTCGCAGTGAAAATCGATGACTCCTAGTGACTCTGACGATATCCTTGTGACTCCTGTTAGATTCCCATTGACTCCTGACCAGTCGCGGGCGACTGGCCCTGTCCGACAAAACGTTCGGTGTGTTTAAGGGGGGCATTCGCTAAATACACTATAAAATTGATTTTTCAGCATCATTTTGAAAATCACACCCAAAAATCACCTGATATGTTCCCTGTCGTATCGTAGATCATCATGGCTCCCATACAATTATTTAATGTCCTACCCCGCTTTAAATGGACACAACTCACATGCTTCAGCCAAGATTTAACACCCTGGACGCCAGGTACGCGTCACGTGACGCGTATGGTACACAAACGGTGAAGTTTCTGTATAAATATCGCCAATTTTTTACTTAATATATGTCCAGAAACACAACCCATGGATTATATAATGGTAAAGAACTTCTGATGAAAATTGCAACTCATTCACCTTGAAAGTTTGATAATACAGAAATTTCCGTAATATCAAGTAGTATCAAACTTTAACCTTAATTTTCTCATAACGGATTATTTAGTATATTGCATAATTATATCAAAAAGGCATCTGCTCAGCCATTTATAGACCAATTTTAATGATTTAGGTGTCATTTTAATTGTAATTTATATTTATTTATTTTTGTATGAGGGAATTGCTCTAACTTAATTCTAAGTATTGATAAATCTTATTTTTGTTTCATTTTCTCACTCTCATTTCATGAATATAATTATTATTTGTTTAAATATTCATAACTGCTTTCTTTAATGTCCTACATAAAATTCCTCCAGACAAAATAACATTTATATAGAATTCTTTCAGGGGTAGAACAATGAAACCTCTAACTATAGGCATTTTAAAGCTATAGCCCTTTAAAAATTGCCAAATAATTAGCAAAATATTATTAATTATAATTTGTTATATGCTTGATATTATATATATTTAGATCTCTGTTATGGCAAGACATATTTCAAAACATGCTTAACCTTGTGTTAATATTTGACTGCCATAACATTAGTTTTAATGTTCCTTCTTCTATAAAAGGCAGGTGCCCCCTAAAAGTCCTAGTGACTCCTGTTAGACTCCCGACCAGTCGCGGGCGACTGGCCCTGTCCGACAAAATGTTCGGCGTGTTTAAAGTTTTCGCCAAGAGTCGGACCACTCCCAGTGACTCTGAGTGACTCCCAGTGATGCCCCTGTGACTCACAGTGACTCCTGGTGACTCCCAGTGACTCGCGGTGATTCGTATCTGATTCGCGGACAGGTTTCTGTTTCAGTTTTCAGTTTCAACCGGGAGTCACTGGGATAAAGATAGGTAATACATGCGAGTCACTGAGGGTCACTGGGAATCAACGGGAGTCACCAGGAACCACTGGGAGCCACCGAACATGCTCTCTAAGCAGCAGGGGCGCCCACAATGATACCTGTAGAAAGGGGCGACTATTCCTGGGTGTGGGTGGTGAGCGAAGCGAGCCTACTCAGCTGATTATTCACCCCACCACCCCCCCTATAACATTCTGCAGATTTTATGAAATTTAGGCGCATTCTGAGGCTAACGTAAAGTGAAATGAAGGTGGATTATGAATAATAATATTCATATAAACCCATAATTCTCCTCAACTGAAAATATAATATAATTATACGGATACTTTAATGTTTATGGTTGGAGGACACCACTGCGGCTTGAAGTCTACAGCGATCTCGGCAGTTGCTGATATGTGATGGAGTTATTATCATATTTTGTTGGGGAAGAGGCACCCATTGGTGGTGGCGATGGGGAATTATTTTTGTTTTCTTAGTTATGGCGGGGCTGATGATGGTGGGGGTGAATGAAGGTGGTTTTGTTCAGTTTGGTGGAGCTTCTTCTGGATTGACGAGAGTGGTGAAGACGTGTTTGTATGAGTTTTGAAATGTCAACTTCTGGTGCTGGTGAGTGGTGTTTTGGATTCCATCTTCGATGGGCGTTGTAGTCGCCGGGGTAGACTTTGAGCGAGCGGTATAGAAAGAATTACACAGGCATGACCGAGCTCCGCCTGTGTCTATTAACAATGTCACTGGAATTTGTTGTATCTGTAGTTTTCCTGGTCACAATTTATATATAGGCATAGTATTAACCTGTGTAAGTACAATTGCCCACAGAAGTTTTTATTCACTCAGTGAATGTGTATAGAGAAGGAAATGACTGTAGGAGAGGTATTTAATAATGTGAAGATAGAATGGTCAATGTTACAATACCCTACATTTATTCTCCAAGTTCTCAAACTCCCCTTACCTAACATAAGCAAAGTAACATAACCTATAATTATAACACTATTGTATGTAAATGGGGAATGATTATTTTCTGCTTTGTTATGGCGGGGCTGATGATGCTTCTCTCAGAAGGCTGGGCTAGTAGAAGCTCGCTCTAGGAGCATAGCAGTGTGAATTAATTAAGCTATTGTGTTGGGAGGGGTTGTAATTTTTTGTTGATGAGAACTGAGATTTGCCTTCTTTATTGCGAAGTGATTAGGAGTGGCGAGTCTTATCGGCGTTCTGCTTGTCAGATATGGAGCTCATGGTTGAGCATCTAATATCTTGGGTGGGGTGTGATGCCTGCAGCTCAGCAGAACGCCACGTGGGCTCAGCCGCTCGCTTGGCCACTCGCTAGCACTCGCCGGGGCAATGTATTTGGCTACAGTCTATCTACAATGTTGTTCTTTCTTTCATAGTGTTCGTGTTGTTACAGACAGTCCCGTGGAGGTCTTTATTTTCGTCTGTGACAACGGGAAGCATTTTATTTCATGAGTTGAACATAGGATGCATTGTATATAGTTAAGGAGAGAGAATAATATAGGCAGTGGGGTGGTAGTGTGTGCGTGCGTATACATGTGCTGCCTCCCCCCTCGCTTTGTAGGCTCACGCGTGTGCCGTCTCACGCCTCTTGATTGGCTGGTGGTTCCTGGCGCCTTCTGCAGCCCTGCTGCCTGGTGACGTAGCAGCCTGTGATTGGCTGACCACCATGCCTTTGTGTGTGATCCTGGAGGGGTCCCGAGGAGTTCCTTCCTCAGAGCTTTCCTGACTAGCATACCCTTCACATGTCCCTTGCCCCCCTGTCTCCCGACTTCTACCTATAGAGCACTTTCTCTCATTCTTCTACTCTATTTAATATCATAACTTCCCTTTGGTTCTGCACGATTTCATATATCGGCCATCGTATTATATGGTGAAGCTCTCAGATAACACATGTTTAGTTAGGCATTTTGGAAGGGTTGCCATTTTTGTCTGTAGAGGTTTGACACACTCACGGTGTCTCCCTTCCTGTATCGTGGTGGTCTGCTGGGGGATTTAATGCTAGACTGGGATAAGGCTACTGGTGTTGTGATTTCCGATGTGTACTAGATTTTGTTGAACCTGTACAATCGCAACGGAGACGTGGGAAGCCTAGGTGGTCTTTCTGACTGTGTACCTTTTGAGTTTAGCGCTGTGTTGCGAGTGAGGGCTTTTGCCTCTGCCACCCAACACTGTGCTAACTCGTTTGCTTTGACTTTGAGAGGGTCGCCAGGAGAGAACCAGATACTAGCGATCTGGATCTCTCAAGAGAGCACCCCGTCAATTAACGTAATTTGGCCGCACAGCCTTAAGGACTTCGCTAGGCTACGAGCCGCTTGCTCAGCCATTGTTTCCTAGCCTACTACATCCCAGCTAGACTTTATTCGCCTAGCAGACACCAGATTTAGATTATAAACTCTTTCTGTTATGTATGCATTATTATTCACGGCATTTATTAGTCTAGGTTGTTGTTGAGTTGCACAACCCTAGTAGGCTGTTTCGTTGATGAGGAAGTACTTCTTTTGCTGTTTGAGTTCCTACTATTGCGCAGTTATTATTCCCGTGCCAGTTAACCCTATATGTCCTTACAATTGTCATATCCTGTTCCTGCTTTATACTACAGTTCAAAATCCGATACGATCATCTTACCCCAGCATCAGACTTTCTTCAGAAGATTCCTGCTCGATGCTTTGGGACTTTCGTTCACTTTCTTTAGTATAGGAGTGACAGTTCATTATTGTTTAGAGTAACTTTAAATAAACCTTCTTCTAGTTTGCATTAAATCATTGCAGTGATTTAATTAAGATCTCTTATCTTTTCCTAGTATACCTTATTACCGTAATTGTATGTTGTTGTGATCAGGCTGTATCAGAGATCATCAGCCTGTAGTAGTAGTGCACTTATACTGAGTTATAGGATACCCCGTTATCGCAGATTTAACTCTGGAGGGTATAGGTGTTTTTGTGCGCCGGCATTATAAGTTCAGGGGTTGGATCTAGTGTTACCGTTGTGGCTGTGTGCTTTCCTAGTCCAATGATTAAGAGCCCTTGTTTTATACGAGCCCCGGTCGTAACATTGAGATCTGGATCTACCAAGAGAGCATCCCTGTCATTAACGTAACTTTAACCATACCGCCTTAAGGACAACGCTAGGCTATGAGCCCGTCTTGCTCAGCCACAGTTTCTTAACCTTGATATCCCAGCTAGACTTTATTCGCCGAGCAGACACTAGTTAGGACATGAGCTCTTTTGATATGTACGCATTATTATTCACAGTATTTTTTAGTCTAGGTTGTTGAGTTGCACAACCATAGCAGACTGTTACGTTGATGAGGAAGTACTTCTTTTAGTGTTGAACATTACTGCCGTTGCGCATTTATAATATTCTCGTGTCAGTTAACATTATATGTCCTATCTTTTAGTGTATTCAGTCTACACGTTTGGTGTCCTGCCTCCTGCCTTTATCTAATTTAAGTTATGAGCATCAGACTTTCTTCAGAAGTTTCCAGGTCTATGCTGTAGGACTATATTTCACTTTCTTTCAGATAGGAATGAAGAGTTTATTGTTGTTTAGAGTAACTATATTGAAGCATCTTTGTATTGTATTAAATCTTGCAGTGATTTAATTGATCTTTCCATAGCTTCCCTTTTGTGCATTTTAACGTAACTTGCATCTTGTTTGTGATCAGGCTATACCAGTGTGGGTTAGCCTGAAGTAGAGTACATTTATGCCCAGTTAAGGATACCCCGTTATCGCAGATTAACTCTGGAGGGTATAGGTGTTTTTGTTCGCCGGCATATAAGTTCGAGGGTTTGGATCTAGCGTACCGTTATTGCATAGTGCCATATTACTAGTCCAATCATTAAGTGCCCTTGTTTTATTCGAAGCCCCGGTCGTAACAAATGGCGACCTTGTCCAGTATCTTATTTTAGTAGAAGACCAGGATCCATTTGTTGATTATTGCAGTAATAACAAATAGTGCCCTTGCCTAGTATCTAAGGAAGAATTGCAGGATTGTTGGACATTTGTTTTTTGAGGAATATTTTGGACACGTGGAATTTTTTTGGCAACGCAGTATAGCACTTGAGTTGTCTTCGAGCATTTTATATTTTTGAGTGAATAGTGCTACATGAGAGTTTAGGTACTCCTTTTTTTTTTTATAAACGTTGAGAATTTTCGGTGGACACTATGTCGGACGACGGATCAATGTACAGTGAGGACACAGTACGGGAAGCAGGCCCTGAGGTGCAGAAGTGGGGTTTGTTAGATGATATTGGAGTAGTAACTAGTGAAGAGGATGCAAGGAAATTTCTGGAGATGCCTATTACTATTGACCGGGTGGCGGGGATTGATCGGTATGGTCTCCAGTGTTTGGCCACGGTCATGGGGCATGTTGGCACTAGCAGCATGACGAGAAATAACCTGGTGGCAGGTGTGCTGGGCGGGGTGCGTGGTGCACAGGGTGGAGCGGGTGCTTTGGCACCTTCGGCCAAGCCCCCCCTCCACTCTACTCCCATCATGCTCTCTAGAACACCAGATCAGAGGACGTTCCCGCAGGCCGATAGTCACTGGCAGCATGGTTTGCCCCTGGGTGGATCACTGGGTGGGTCTCCAAATGTTGCATCTCCTCCTCCTCAAGGTTTGACTCCAGATATGCTCTTCCAGCTTGAGATGGCTAAGCAGCAGCGGGAATCTGAGCAGCAGCAGCGGCAGTTTGAGATGGCTATGATTCAGGCTGAGGAGAGAAAGGCCAGATATGAGACTGAGGTTCAGGAGAGAAAGGCCATACGTGAGGCTGAGCAACAACAGCGGGAAGCTGAGCTTTGGGTTGAGGCTACGAAGTACTGTGCAGACATAGAGCTTGAGAAGTCTCGGGTGGAGACGACAGGGCAGCGTCTCGGTTCTGGGAATCGAGGTCTTGATCAGTCTTTATCGCACCTTCTTAAGTTAGTCCCTGTATTTGATGAGTCGGGTGTCACCGAATTTGTCATGCGATTTGAGAAGAAGTGCCGGGAGCACCAATGGCCCGAGGTTAAGTGGGCAGCCCTTGTTTCCTCTAGGTTGGTTGGCAAAGGACTCAAGGCATATGATGCGTTGCCCTTGGAGTCTTGCATCGATTATGAGGTATTGAAGGAGGCTGTCCTGCGGGCATATGAGTTACAACCAGAGACTTATAGGTTGAAGTTCCGGGGTGTTACGAAGGGTCGTGAGTGCACCTTTCTTGAACATGCCCGGGAACTGTCTGACGCTTTTGGGAATTGGCTGAGATCGGAGAAGGCAACGACGTTTGATGAGATAAAACAGTTGATGCTTCTCGAGCAGTTCTTTAAGTGTACGGGCAGCGACCTGACGTTGAACCTTAAAGAGAAAAATCCTAAAACTCTACAGGAGGCAGCTGAGATGGCTTACCTTAGGCTATCGCTGATTCGTGGGTGTGGGTCTGCACAACGGAACGATGCAGGTAACAAGGGGCGCAACACTCCACCCCTCCGAGCCAGTGATACACCATATAACAATAAAAACAAGAGCAATGATATTAAGTCTGACCATAAACCTAATACCGTCCCGTTTAAGAAGGGTCCGGGCCCTTCCCCACCTCAAGGGAAGCCCAAGGGGGAGTTAGAGTGTTTTCATTGTCACAAGAAGGGGCATTTTGCACGATCCTGTCCTAGCAAGCCACCTACAGCAGTTGTGTTTTTGGCTCGCAACATTGGTGTGTCTTTGAAGTCGTCTGCATTTGCCCGGGGTAAATTGTCAGAGGCTGGAGCACAGCCAGTGAAGGAGTGTCCGGAAGGCTCGAAACCTGTCCGCGATGCTTTTTGTGACCATAGAGGGCACGGCTGCGTGAGTTGGGCTGGTTGCAAGCATGGAGTAGAATTTTTGCGTGATATGGGTGCTTCCCAGACATTGATGAAAAACTTTACAGGCAAACCTATAAACGTGGCACGGGTAGTTGTGGTGCAGGGTATCAATGCTACACGGTCATACCCGTTGGTCCGAGTGGAGCTGGAAGTAGGAGGTGTGACACGAGAGTTGGATGTCGGAATCGTGGAGAAACTGCCAGTAGAGGGCGTCGACCTTCTTCTCGGCAATGACTTTGCGGTGCCTACTTCTGAAGTTCCACCCTTAGTCGTTGCCGAGAGGGCGGCCGACGTGAGTAGGGAGGGGCAGGAGTTGGTCGAGAGGTGTCAACCACAGCAGAGGGCATGTGTTGTCACCCGATCTCGTGCATCTAAAGTGTCACAGCCTATTCCTCAGTCTCTAGACCAGCGGAGGAACGGTCGGAAGGAGCAAGCTAAAGTTGGGAGTTTTGCGAGTTTTGCTCCAGCGGCTCTCCTTAGCGACTTAGTACTTGACCCAGAGGTGAGCTCCGGAGTGGCCCCAGAACCTGTCACCCCTAGTGTCATGGTTGGGCGTGATGGCACTCCGCGACTTAGTAGTTCCCAGGTGGAGGAGAGTTGTGGGAACGGGGCTATTGAACACGAGGACGGGGAAACATGTCATCATTTATTGTCATGTGAACCTGTTAGAGGAGTTTGTGAGGCAACCACCTGAGCAGCCTACTGTCCCTGCGTTGGTCTGCAGCGGCCAAGGTGGAGAAGGATAGGGGGGCAGTGGTGCACGGGTGGAGGAGAATTGAGATTGTCATGCCTCGGCGGAGCAGTGGGCGGGGACACGAGTCTGGTGGCTGTGGAAGCGCTAGAGCAGCTGCCTGAGCAGCAATGTGCAGCATTCCAGCACCAGCTCGGTTCATACCCCACTGGTCGTGCCGAGCACCCGAGCCTCACAACTCATGCGGTGCAAGATGTTCCGCGGGCAGGTCACTTGAGTGTTTGTAGACCGTTAGCCTCGTTGTTTCGGTGGTTCAAGGTGGGCGACGAGGCTTTGACATAGTTGTCAGGTCAGGGTCGACCCATGGCTGCCAAGGGTGGTGGTCAGAAGGAGGACATTGAGCAGATTGGAGAGGTTGGCTGTGGAGTGGATGTGCCCGGTCGTCGCATAGCCTCCTAATGCTGCTCTAGTCGAATGCAACAGCTCTACCATAGACCGACTATATCTGGCCATGTCGCTAAAAGCGGTGATGCTGCGCAGGCAGATGTAGTCGCAAGGAATGCGGGGGTGCACATGTATGGTATCGGCGGGGAAGCCCTAGCAATAATGAACTATGGGAGTGACTGCACAGGTGATACTGATTGTCCCTATCATGACCTGGCTGTTCTAGGGACGAAGGTGGAGAAGGAGGGAGACTACAGGTTAAAAGCTGCGGTCTCGGCTGGGTTGTGGGAGGGCACTAGGCATGTTGTACTGTGATATAAGTTGTTTACTAGGCTGTGGCAGTGCATCCGCATGTTTGTTGCTTCTCCAGGCCTGATGTACGGGGTAGAATCCGACATGGAGGCTGGAGATAGTGCAAGGCTCAAGTTAGTTCCCTACCGTATAAATCCTGCTCAACAGCCTGTCGTGAAAACAGAGCTAGACGACATGTGGAAAAAGGGTCTAAGGGATAAAGGATATCGTGAGTGGTCGTTGCCAGTGAGTTTGCAACCTGAGTTGAGTGGCAAGATCCGTGTGTATGGTGATTGCAAGAGTGTGGAAGCATTATCCCTGACAGACACCTATCCATTACCTAGAGTTGACGACACCGCTTCGGGGCTGCATCGCTAATCACGAAGGTAGAACTAGTGAAAGGTTATTGGCAGGCCCCGTTGCCGGAGAGAGCGAAGAGAAATGCCAGTTGTGTGATGAACTGGGCAGGTTATCAGTGTCAGGTGTTGTTTTGTTGCCGGGACACAAGTTGGATGTGTGGCATGCTAAGGGCACTGATAATGTTTTGGCTGATTGTTTGTCACGGGAGGGTTTGTTTGCAGGACAACCCTCGCCGTTCAGTCAGTGTGTGTTGAGAGTGGAAAAAATCAGGCTTGCCCCTGTAGAGCAGCCGTCAAAAAACAACATTAAAATTAAATAAAAAAAATCACATAAAAACTTTCTTTTTGATAGTTAATTGTAAGTTGCCAATGTTATAGCTAAAGTCCTAAGTTGAACCTGTCTTTCACTTAGTAGGCTGGGCTCCGTGAAGCTCGCTCAGGGAGTATAGCAGGCTAAAATTATACTATTATGTTTGATAGGGGTTATAAGATTTTATTTATGCTAAAATGTTGTTTTATTTATGATTGAGCTTTGCATTTCATTTCTGGTGGAGTGGCTGGTTGTGGCGGGTCTTGTCGGCATTCTGCCTTGTCAGATATGGTGCTCGCCTAATGTTGAGCGTCCCATATCTTGGGCGGGGTGTGACGCCTACCTGCGTTGGCAGAATCGCCTCCCGTTAGCCACTAGCGCCTGCCAGGGCAGTGAAATGGGCTACAGTTATCAGAGAATGTTGTTCTCTCTTTCATAGTGCTTGTGTTGTTACAGACAGTCCAGTGGTGGTCTTTCTTTTCGTCTGTAACAACGGGAAGTGCTTTATAACATTAATAGAATATAACATGCATTGTATATTGTTAAGGAGAGAGAGCGGTGTAGGCAGTTTGGTGGTACTGTGTGCATGCGTATGCATGTCTTGCCTCCCTCGCTCAGAGGCTCCCGCGCGTGCCTTTCCTACGCCCCTTGATTGGCTGGTGTGGCTGGCTGTGTCACGTGACACCTGCTGCCTTGTGACGTATCGACTTGTGATTGGCCGACTACCATGCGTTTGTGGGATCCTGAGCGTCCCGAGGAGATGTCCTCCTCAGAGCAGGCTAGGGACGCACATGACTAACATCCTTTTTACAACTGTCCCCCATATCTCCACCATTCTAATACTGTCTCTCTCACTCAACTTCCTTCTTTCATTCCTCTAATCTTTTAACGTCACAGCACTCCCTCTGGGTTCTGTACACGATTTCATATCTGCCCATCGTATTATGTGCGTCGCTCTCACATTTATTTCCATGTATTAGAATAGGCTATAAGGGTTCTTAGTCCATGGAGGTTTGATGACTCTGTGTGTGTCTCCCTCATTATCAGTAGTGCTCTGCTTGATTATTTAATGCTAGACTGGGATAAGGCTTCTGTTGTCGTTGTCAGCGATGTGTGTACGGTTCGCTTATACCTACACGACTTCGACGGTTTCTGTGGTAGCCTAGGTTGTCTTTTTGGTTGTGCTTTTTGCGAGTGCAGCATCGTGTGGTAAGAGGGCATTAGCCTACTTACCTTGTCACACACTGCTGCCTCTTTGCTTGAATTTAGAGGGATCGCCAGGGTAGAACCAGATACTTGAGATCTGGATCTACCAAGAGAGCATCCCCGTCATTAACGTAACTTTAACCATACCGCCTTAAGGACAACGCTAGGCTATGAGCCCGTCTTGCTCAGCCACAGTTTCTTAACCTTGATATCCCAACTAGACTTTATTCGCCGAGCAGACACTAGTTAGGACATGAGCTCTTTTGATATGTACGCATTATTATTCACAGTATTTATTAGTCTAGGTTGTTGTTGAGTTGCACAACCATAGTAGACTGTTTCGTTGATGAGGAAGTACTTCTTTTAGTGTTGAACATTACTGCCGTTGCGCATTTATAATATTCTCGTGTCAGTTAACATTATATGTCCTATCTTTTAGTGTATTCAGTCTACACGTTTGGTGTCCTGCCTCCTGCCTTTATCTAATTTAAGATATGAGCATTTTATGAGCATCAGACTTTCTTCAGAAGTTTCCAGGTCTATGCTGTAGGACTATATTTAACTTTCTTTCAGATAGGAGTGAAGAGTTTATTGTTGTTTAGAGTAACTATATTGAAGCATCTTTTTATTGTATTAAATCTTGCAGTGATTTAATTGATCTTTCCATAGCTTCCCTTTTGTGCATTTTAACGTAACTTGCATCTTGTTTGTGATCAGGCTATACCAGTGTGGGTTAGCCTGAAGTAGAGTATATTTATGCCCAGTTAAGGATACTCCGTTATCGCAGATTAAATCTGGAGGGTAGGCTATAGGTGTTTTTGTTCGCCGGCATATAAGTTCGAGGGTTTGGATCTAGCGTACCGTTGTTGCATAGTGCCATATTACTAGTCCAATCATTAAGTTCCCTTGTTTTATTCGAAGCTCCGGTCGTAACATGAGGTATTGAAGGAAGCTGTTCTGCGGGTGTACGAGTTACAATCAGAGACATATAGGTTGAAGTTTCAGGGTGTTACGAAGGGACGTGAGTGCACTTTTCTAGAACATGCCCGGGAACTGTCTGATGCTTTGAGGAATTGGCTGAGGTCAGAGAAGGTGACGACATTCGAAGAGCTTGAGCAGTTAGTCCTTCTAGAGCAATTTTTTAAATGCACAGGCGGCGACCTGACTTTGAACCTCAAAGAGAAACAGCCTAAAACTCTACAAAAGGCAGTGGAGTTGGCTGACCTGAGATTATCGCTGATTCGTGGGTGCGGGTCTGCACAACGGACCGATGCAGTTAACAAGGGGCGCAACACTCCACCCCCCCGAGTCAGTGATGCAACATTTAATAACGAAAGTAAGAGCAATGATACTAATTTCGATCACAAACCAAAAACCGTCCCGTTTAAGAAAGGTCAGGGCCCTTCCCCACCTCAGGGGAAGTCCAAGGGTGAAGTAGAGTGTTTTAAGTGTCATGAAAAGGGGCATTTTGCACGTTCCTGCCCTAGTAACCAACCTACAGCAGTTGTGTCTTTGGCTAGCAACATTGGGGTGTCTCTGAGGTCTTCTGCGTTTACCCGGGGTGATATGTCAGATGCGGGGGCACAGCCAGTGAAGGAGTGTCCGGAAGGCTCGAAACCTGTCCGCGATGCTTTTTGCGACCATAGAGGGCGTGGCTGCGTGAGTTGGGCTGGTTGCAAGCATGGGTTGGAGTTGTTGCGTGATACAGGTGTACCCCAGACTCTGATGAAAAACTTTACAGGCCAACCTATAAACGCGGCACGGGTAGTTGTGGTGCAGGGTATTAATGCTACACGGTCATACCCGTTGGTTCGAGTGGAGCTGGAGGTTGATGGTGTGACACGAGAGATAGATGTTGGAATCGTAGAGAAACTGCCAGTAGAGGGCGTCGACCTTCTTCTCGGCAACGACTTTGCGGTGCCTACTTCTAAGGTTCCACCCTTAGTCGTTGCCAAGAGGGTGGCTGACGTGAGTAGGGAGGGGCAGGAGTTGGTTGAGAGGTGTCAATTACAGCAGATGGCGTGTGTTGTCACCCGATCTCGTGCATCTAAGGTGTCACAGCCTATTCCTCAGTCTCTAGACCAGCGGAGGAATGGTCGGAAGGAGAAAGCTAAAGTTGGGAGAAGTTTTGTGAGTTTTGATCCAGCGAGCCGCTCTTCTTGGCGACTCGGTACTTGACCCAGAGGTAAGCTCCGGAGTGGCCCCAGAACCTGTCCCCCCTAGTGGCATGGTTGGGCGTGATGGCACTCCGCGACAGAGTAGTTCCCAGGTGGAGGAGAGTTGTGGGAACGGGGCTATTGAACACGAGGACGGGGAAACATGTCATGTGAACCTGTTAAAGTAGTTTGTGAGGCAACCACCTGAGCAGCCTACTGTCCCTACATAGGTCTGCAGCGGCCAAGGTGGAGAAGGAGAGGGGGGCAGTGGGGCACAGGTGGAGGAGAGTTGGGATTGTCATGTTTCGGCGGAGCAGTGGGCGGGGGACACGAGTCTGGTGGCTGTGGAAGCGCTAGAGCACCTGCCTGAGCAGCAGTGTGCAGCGCTCCAGCACAGGCTCGGTTCATACCCCACTGGTCGTGCCGAGCACCCGAGCACCCGAGCCTCACAACTCATGCGGTGCAAGATGTTCTGCGGGCAGGTCACTTGAGTGTTTGTAGACCGTTAGCCTCGTTGTTTCGGTGGTTCAAGGTGGGCGACGAGGGTTTGACATGGTTGTCAGGTCAGGGTCGACCCATGGCTGCCAAGGGTGGTGGTCAGAAGGAGGACATTGAGCAGATTGGAGAGGTTGGCTGTGGAGTGGATGTGCCCGGTCGTCGCATAGCCTCCCAATGCTGCTCTAGTCGAATGCAACAGCCCTACCATAGACTGACTATATCTGGCCATGTCGCTAAAAGCGGTGATGCTGCGCAGGCAGATGTAGTCGCAAGGAATACGGGGGTGCACATGTACGGTATCGGCGGGGAAGCCCTAGCAATAATGATCTATGGGAGTGACTGCACAGGTGATACTGATTGTCCCTCTCATGACCTGGCTGTTCTAGGGACGAAGGTGGAGAAGGAGGGAGACTACAGGTTAGAAGCTGCGGTCTCGGCTGGGTTGTGGGAGGGCACTAGGCATGTTGTTCTGTGAGATAAGTTGTTTACTAGGCTGTGGCAGTGCATCCGCATGTTTGTTGCTTCTCCAGGCCTGATGTACGGGGTAGAATCCGACATGGAGGCTGGAGACAGTGCAAGGCTCAAGTTAGTTCCCTACCGTATAAATCCTGCTCAACAGCCTGTCGTGAAAACAGAGCTAGACGACATGTGGAAAAAGGGTCTAAGGGATAAAGGATATCGTGAGTGGTCGTTGCCAGTGAGTTTGCAACCTGAGTTGAGTGGCAAGATCCGTGTGTATGGTGATTGCAAGAGTGTGGAAGCATTATCCCTGACAGACACCTATCCATTACCTAGAGTTGACGACACCATAGACCGCTTCGGGGCTGCATCGCTAATCACGAAGGTAGAACTAGTGAAAGGTTATTGGCAGGCCCCGTTGCCGGAGAGAGCGAAGAGAAATGCCAGTTGTGTGATGAACTGGGCAGGTTATCAGTGTCAGGTGTTGTTTTGTTGCCGGGACACAAGTTGGATGTGTGGCATGCTAAGGGCACTGATAATGTTTTGGCTGATTGTTTGTCACGGGAGGGTTTGTTTGCAGGACAACCCTCGCCGTTCAGTCAGTGTGTGTTGAGAGTGGAAAAAATCGGGCTTGCCCCTGTAGAGCAGCCGTCAAAAAACAACATTAAAATTAAATAAAAAAAATCACATAAAAACTTTCTTTTTGATAGTTAATTGTAAGTTGCCAATGTTATAGCTAAAGTCCTAAGTTGAACCTGTCTTTCACTTAGTAGGCTGGGCTCCGTGAAGCTCACTCAGGGAGTATAGCAGGCTAAAATTATACTATTATGTTTGGGAGGGGTTATAAGATTTTATTTATGCTAAAATGTTGTTTTATTTATGATTGAGCTTTGCATTTCATTTCTGGTGGAGTGGCTGGTTGTGGCGGGTCTTGTCGGCATTCTGCCTTGTCAGATATGGTGCTCGCCTAATGTTGAGCGTCCCATATCTTGGGCGGGGTGTGACGCCTACCTGCGTTGGCAGAATCGCCTCCCGTTAGCCACTAGCGCCTGCCAGGGCAGTGAAATGGGCTACAGTTATCAGAGAATGTTGTTCTCTCTTTCATAGTGCTTGTGTTGTTACAGACAGTCCAGTGGTGGTCTTTCTTTTCGTCTGTAACAACGGGAAGTGCTTTATAACATTAATAGAATATAACATGCATTGTATATTGTTAAGGAGAGAGAGCGGTGTAGGCAGTTTGGTGGTACTGTGTGCATGCGTATGCATGTCTTGCCTCCCTCGCTCAGAGGCTCCCGCGCGTGCCTTTCCTACGCCCCTTGATTGGCTGGTGTGGCTGGCTGTGTCACGTGACACCTGCTGCCTTGTGACGTATCGACTTGTGATTGGCCGACTACCATGCGTTTGTGGGATCCTGAGCATCCCGAGGAGATGTCCTCCTCAGAGCAGGCTAGGGACGCACATGACTAACATCCTTTTTACAACTGTCCCCCATATCTCCACCATTCTGATACTGTCTCTCTCACTCAACTTCCTTCTTTCATTCCTCTAATCTTTTAACGTCACAGCACTCCCTCTGGGTTCTTTACACGATTTCATATCTGCCCATCGTATTATGTGCGTCGCTCTCACATTTATTTCCATGTATTAGAATAGGCTATAAGGGTTCTTAGTCCATGGAGGTTTGATGACTCTGTGTGTGTCTCCCTCATTATCAGTAGTGCTCTGCTTGATTATTTAATGCTAGACTGGGATAAGGCTTCTGTTGTCGTTGTCAGCGATGTGTGTACGGTTCGCTTATACCTACACGACTTCGACGGTTTCTGTGGTAGCCTAGGTTGTCTTTTTGGTTGTGCTTTTTGCCAGTGCAGCATCGTGTGGTAAGAGGGCATTAGCCTACTACCTTGTCACACAGTGCTGCCTCTTTGCTTGAATCTAGAGGGATCGCCAGGGTAGAACCAGATACTTGAGATCTGGATCTACCAAGAGAGCATCCCTGTCATTAACGTAACTTTAACCATACCGCCTTAAGGACAACGCTAGGCTATGAGCCCGTCTTGCTCAGCCACAGTTTCTTAACCTTGATATCCCAGCTAGACTGTATTCGCCGAGCAGACACTAGTTAGGACATGGGCTCTTTTGATATGTATGCATTATTATTCACAGTATTTATTAGTCTAGGTTGTTGTTGAGTTGCACAACCATAGTAGACTGTTTCGTTGATGAGGAAGTACTTCTTTTAGTGTTGAACATTACTGCCGTTGCGCATTTATAATATTCTTGTGTCAGTTAACATTATATGTCCTATCTTTTAGTGTATTCAGTCTACACGTTTGGTGTCCTGCCTCCTGCCTTTATCTAATTTAAGATATGAGCATTTTATGAGCATCAGACTTTCTTCAGAAGTTTCCAGGTCTATGCTGTAGGACTATATTTCACTTTCTTTCAGATAGGAGTGAAGAGTTTATTGTTGTTTAGAGTAACTATATTGAAGCATCTTTTTATTGTATTAACCCTTATTTAGCGGCGAGCAACATAAGTCGAGTTAAATAAAGCTGGACTATGTGGCGGCGCTCGACATAACTCGAGTGGCAATTTCAGCACGTAATGTGGCTGAGAGAGAGAGACAAGTGGTGGCAGGAGACTAGCGAGCGTATGACTGCTCCAGACCACCGCGGCGAACCTACTGACACAAATCTCAGCTCCCTCCTCCCTCTCTCACTCGCTACATACTCAATTATGTACTGAAAGAAAACTTAAATCTTGCAGTGATTTAATTGATCTTTCCATAGCTTCCCTTTTGTGCATTTTAACGTAACTTGCATCTTGTTTGTGATCAGGCTATACCAGTGTGGGTTAGCCTGAAGTAGAGTATATTTATGCCCAGTTAAGGATACTCCGTTATCGCAGATTAACTCTGGAGGGTAGGCTATAGGTGTTTTTGTTCGCCGGCATATAAGTTCGAGGGTTTGGATCTAGCGTACCGTTGTTGCATAGTGCCATATTACTAGTCCAATCATTAAGTTCCTTTGTTTTATTCGAAGCTCCGGTCGTAACATGAGGTATTGAAGGAAGCTGTTCTGCGGGTGTACGAGTTACAACCAGAGACATATAGGTTGAAGTTTCAGGGTGTTACGAAGGGACGTGAGTGCACTTTTCTAGAACATGCCCGGGAACTGTCTGATGCTTTGAGAAATTGGCTGAGGTCAGAGAAGGTGACGACATTCGAAGAGCTTGAGCAGTTAGTCCTTCTAGAGCAATTTTTTAAATGCACAGGCGGCGACCTGACTTTGAACCTCAAAGAGAAACAGCCTAAAACTCTACAAAAGGCAGCTGAGTTGGCTGACCTGAGATTATCGCTGATTCGTGGGTGCGGGTCTGCACAACGGACCGATGCAGTTAACAAGGGGCGCAACACTCCACCCCCCCCCGAGTCAGTGATGCAACATTTAATAACGAAAGTAAGAGCAATGATACTAATTTCGATCACAAACCAAAAACCGTCCCGTTTAGGAAGGTCAGGGCCCTTCCCCACCTCAGGGGAAGTCCAAGGGTGAAGTAGAGTGTTTTAAGTGTCATGAAAAGGGGCATTTTGCACGTTCCTGCCCTAGTAACCAACCTACAGCAGTCGTGTCTTTGGCTAGCAACATTGGGGTGTCTCTGAGGTCTTCTGCGTTTACCCGGGGTGATATGTCAGATGCGGGGGCACAGCCAGTGAAGGAGTGTCCGGAAGGCTCGAAACCTGTCCGCGATGCTTTTTGCGACCATAGAGGGCGTGGCTGCGTGAGTTGGGCTGGTTGCAAGCATGGGTTGGAGTTGTTGCGTGATACAGGTGTACCCCAGACTCTGATGAAAAACTTTACAGGCCAACCTATAAACGTGGCACGGGTAGTTGTGGTGCAGGGTATTAATGCTACACGGTCATACCCGTTGGTTCGAGTGGAGCTGGAGGTTGAAGGTGTGACACGAGAGATAGATGTTGGAATCGTAGAGAAACTGCCAGTAGAGGGCGTCGACCTTCTTCTCGGCAACGACTTTGCGGTGCCTACTTCTAAGGTTCCACCCTTAGTCGTTGCCAAGAGGGCGGCCGACGTGAGTAGGGAGGGGCAGGAGTTGGTCGAGAGGTGTCAATTACAGCAGATGGCGTGTGTTGTCACCCGATCTCGTGCATCTAAGGTGTCACAGCGTATTTCTCAGTCTCTAGACCAGCGGAGGAATGGTCGGAAGGAGAAAGCTAAAGTTGGGAGAAGTTTTGTGAGTTTTGATCCAGCGAGCCGCTCTTCTTGGCGACTCGGTACTTGACCCAGAGGTAAGCTCCGGAGTGGCCCCAGAACCTGACTACCTATTGGCATGGTTGGGCGTGATGGCACTCCGCGACAGAGTAGTTCCCAGGTGGAGGAGAGTTGTGGGAACGGGGCTATTGAACACGAGGACGGGGAAACATGTCATGTGAACCTGTTAAAGTAGTTTGTGAGGCAACCACCTGAGCAGCCTACTGTCCCTGCATTGGTCTGCAGCGGCCAAGGTGGAGAAGGAGAGGGGGGCAGTGGGGCACAGGTGGAGGAGAGTTGGGATTGTCATGTTTCGGCGGAGCAGTGGGCGGGGGACACGAGTCTGGTGGTTGTGGAAGCGCTAGAGCACCTGCCTGAGCAGCAGTGTGCAGCGCTCCAGCACCGGCTAGGTTCATACCCCACTGGTCGTGCCGAGCACCCAGGCCTCACAACTCATGCGGTGCAAGATGTTCCGCTGGCAGGTCACTTGAGTGTTAGTAGACCACACACCCTAGGGTGAGTGGTGTTGGCTGGAGACAGTCAAGGGTGGAGGGTATTTTGCCTGGCATCGGCTTGCCCCTCGTCCTTACGCCTCCCTCGCTGCCTGGCACAGCACTCTTCAATTTTCTGTCTCTTCTTTCACATGTTGTTTGATTTTGGTTAGATAACACTCCAGACTTTCACCCAATATCAAATCACCGTAATTTCCCACTCACCCTGTTGTATATTTCACAATTCCATCACCACCCCTTCCCTCATTAACTTGCTGTTCACCACGGAGAGAAAAATCCATACGTCCTCTCCCTACAAAGGCTCGAACCACATCCATTTTAGCTATAACATTGGCAACTTACAATTAACTATCAAAAAGAAAGAGTTTTTATGTGATTTTTTTATTTAATTTTAATGTTGTTTTTGACGGCTGCTCTACAGGGGCAAGCCTGGTTTTTCTCCACTCTCAACACACACTGACTGAACGGCGAGGGTTCTCCTACAAACATACCCTCCTGTGACAAACAATCAGCCAAAACATTATCAGTGCCCTTAACATGCCACACATCCAACTTGTGTTCCGGCAGCAAAACAACACCTGACACTGATAAACTGCCCAGTTCATCACAAGACTGGCACTTCTCTTCGCTCTCTCCGGCAACGGGGCCTGCCAATAACCTTTCACTAGTTCTACCTTCGTGATGAGTGAGGCAGCCCCGATGCCGTCTATGGTGTCGTCAACTCTAGGTAATGGATAGGCGTCTGTCAGGGATAATGCACCCACACTCTTGCAATAACCATACACACGGATCTTGCCACTCAAATCAGGTTGCAAACTCACTGGCAACGACCACTCACGATATCCCTTATCCCTCAGATCCTTTTTCCACATGTAGTCTAGCTCTGCTTTCACGACAGACTGTTGAGCAGGATTTATACGGTAGGGAACTAACTTGAGCCTTGCACTGTCTCCAGCCTCCATGTCGGATTCTACCCTGTACATCAGGCCTGGAGAACCAACAAACATGCGGATGTACTGCCACGGCCTAGTCAACAACTTCTCTCGAATAACCACATACTCATTGCCCTCCCACAACCCAGCCGAGACCACAGTTTCTAAACTATAGCCTCCCTCCTTCTCCACCTCTGTCCCCAGAATAGCCAGGACATAAGAGGGACAATCTGTACCACCTGTGCAGTCACTCCCACAGTTCATAATTGCTAAGGCTTCCCCGCCGATACCGTACATGCGCACCCCCACATTCCTTGCGACTACATCTGCCTGCGCAGCATCACCGCCTTCAGCGACATGGCCAGATACAGTCGGTCTATGGTAGGGCTGTTGCATTCGACTAGAGCAGCATTGGGAGGCTATGCGACGACCGGGCACATCTATGCCACAGCCAACCTCACCAATCTGCTCAATGTCCTCATTCTGACCACCACCCTTGGCAGCCATGGCTCGACCCTGACCTGACAACCATGCCAAAGCCTCGTCGCCCACCTTGAACCACCGAAACAACGAGGCTAACGGTCTACTAACACTCAAGTGACCTGCCAGCGGAACATCTTGCACCGCATGAGTTGTGAGGCCTGGGTGCTCGGCACGACCAGTGGGGTATGAACCTAGCCGGTGCTGGAGCGCTGCACACTGCTGCTCAGGCAGGTGCTCTAGCGCTTCCACAACCACCAGACTCGTGTCCCCCGCCCACTGCTCCGCCGAAACATGACAATCCCAACTCTCCTCCACCTGTGCCCCACTGCCCCCCTCTCCTTCTCCGTAGACGTAGAAGTATGACGTAGTTGCAGCAGTTGACGAAGTATCAAAGCTGGCCCCAGCTAATACAATGTACGTCATCCACGTTGGATCCAACGATGTACAGCGAACCCGGTCGGAAGATTTGCTTTTAAAGTACCAGCAGCTGATCAAGTCGTTTAAGGAGAAGTCATCAAGGATCATCGTCTCAGGAATCGTCCCCCGGCTCGGTGTAGAGAGCCGATTTTACAACATAGCCACCAGCACAAATCGTTGTCTAGCAAACCTCTGCAGGAAGGAGAACGTGGGATTCGTCGACACCTGGGACAATTTCTACTACGATGACTATTTGTTTTCGGACGATGGAGTTCATCTGAACCAGGTGGGAGCAGCGCGTTTTGGGCGTCTTCTCAACGATGCGGTGAAGGATTTTCGGAGAAGAAATCGACTCAGCACAGGACAACCAGGAAGGAGGACCGAAGACAGCGAGGACGGCAATCTACAAAGGAATTAAATACTAATCCGTCAAGAACCGCGAATTTGGATAAAGCTCCACCAACACGACCCAAATTCAAAACCGTCAGGGATAACGACCGAGGACCGAGGACAGCTATGAATGTAAATGTAGATCCGACCAGAACCAATAATTTGAATAAAGACCGTTCCTTGAATCCCAAATCCAAAACATTGAATGTTTTCTATGCAAACGCTCGTAGCATACGCAATAAATTTTCAGATTTAGAGGAACTAGTGTTTACAGAAAATTATGATGTGATTGGCATAACAGAATCTTGGCTCAATACACAAGATAGAGACTTTTTAGCAGAGTATTCACTTCCCGGTTATGTAATGTTTGAGAACAGCCGAATAAATAAAAATGGAGGTGGCGTTTTATTTTATATCAAAGAAAGTCTTAACCCGACCCTCGTGTCAAAACCTCAAATTGTGAACGTCGACACATCTTTTGTGCTAATAAAGAATAATAAAGGTAAAAAAATAATACTTGCGTTAATATACAGACCTCCAGCTCAATCAGTGCAAACTGACCGAGAAATTTACGAACAAATTGCAGATGTAAGTAACTCACAAGATACCGTAATTTTGGCGACTTTAATTTACCTGTGACCAAGTGGGGCGATACTCTTACTTCACACTCCGGACATGACTTGTATACGAACTTGCAAGAGAGTTCGCTTTATCAATTTGTTCGAATGCCGACCCGTGGTAATAACGTTCTTGACATTGTACTTGCAACAAAAGAAGAATTGATAGAGAATTTGAATGTTGGTGATGAATTCAGTAACAGCGACCATCGTACGATAACTTTCACTTTAAAGTTTACTAGTAACGAACCAAATAGTAGCATCGAAAAAGTCCCTAATTTCAAGAAAGCAAACTTCCATAAACTTAGAGCTATGTTTAAAGAAACTGACTGGAGCTTTTTAATTAACAATAACGACATAAATACATCTTGGAAGTTATTCGAAACCACTTACCTAAAAGCAGTGCAAGACTGCATACCATCGAAAATACGGCGTCCAGGCCATAATAATAAGCCCAAATGGTGGAATAAAGATATTTCAAACTGCCTGCTTGCTAAAAAAATTGCTAATGATAGATTAAAATCCTCACAAAATGACGAAGAACGGGTGAAATTTGTAGAGCTACGACGCAAAGCCAAAAAGTTAATTAAGCAAAGTAAAAAGACCTTAGAGTTACATATTGCGAATCAAAGTAAAACAAACCCGAAAGAATTCTATAGTTATATCAGAAAGAAAAAAGTAGTTACTTCAACTGTTGGACCGTTAGTCGATGAAAAAGGAGAATACACCAAAGACGAAGTACAAATGAGTAATGCCCTCAATACCTTCTTTGCATCAGTTTTTACAACAGAAGACCTCAGTGATATCCCTACACCATCGCCGATTCAGATTGATAATTCAGATGTTCTAAGCAATATCACCGTTACAGAGAGAGAAGTATTGAATTGTTTAGATAAACTCAAGGTAAATAAAACGCCAGGACCTGATACAATCTCGCCTAGAGTTCTAAAGGAAGCTAAGAATGAGCTCTCCAAACCACTGACATTACTATTCAATAAATCCTTGCAGTCTGGAACTATGCCTGATCAGTGGAAGCTAGCCAACGTAACACCGATTTTCAAAAAAGGCAGCAAATCCCTACCCTGTAACTATCGTCCAATTAGCTTAACCTCAGTTGTATGTAAAATGCTAGAAACGGTCATACGAGACAGACTCGTAAATCACTTAGAGGAAAATAACATACTTAAAGATACTCAACACGGCTTTCGTAAAAAACGTTCCTGTTTAACAAACCTCTTAGACTTCTTCCACGATATCCTCAACCTCTACGATGAGAGTAAAGCTGTAGATATTATATACCTTGATTTTCAAAAGGCCTTTGACAAAGTTCCCCACAAACGTTTACTGCTAAAACTAAAAGCGCATGGAATACAAGACGGTGTGTTGAAATGGATAGAAAATTGGCTCAGCAACAGAAAGCAAAGGGTAGTCATAAACGGTAAGGCATCTAAATGGACCAATGTAAGTAGCGGGGTACCCCAGGGATCGGTACTAGGACCAATTCTCTTTCTAATTTACATCAACGACATAGATGAGGGTCTCACCTGCACAATCTCAAAATTTGCTGACGATACAAAAATTGCAAATAGCGTACTCTCAAAAGAACAAGTTGACGATATGCAACACAATCTAGATAAATTGTCATGTTGGGCCCAAATTTGGCAAATGAGTTTCAATGCGGATAAATGTAAAGTACTACATGTCGGATACCTAAATGAGAAAGCAAACTATTCGATGAATGGCACTCAGCTTAAGAATGTAAACAGAGAAACTGATCTGGGAGTAACAATATCGAGTAACCTAAAACCGAGTCAACAATGTTCAGAAGTTGTTAAGAAGGCAAACAAAATAATTGGCTTTATAGGCAGGTCATTTGAGCATAAATCCAAAGAAGTTATCCTAACCCTTTACAATTCCTTAGTCCGCCCTCTTCTGGAATACTGCGTTCAATCCTGGTGCCCTTATTACCAAAAAGATATAAACAAGCTAGAACGAGTTCAACGTAGAGTTACCAAAATGATACCTAGCCTAAAGAACAAACCATACGAAGAGCGTCTTAGAGAATTAAATCTATTTCCTTTAACCCAGCGCAGATTAAGAGGTGACTTAATTCAAGTGTTCAAAATCATCAAAAGCATCGACAATATGAACTGTAGTAAGTACTTCACTATCGACCAATCTAATTACACGCGGGGAAACGGTTGCAAAATTATTGGTAAATCTTTTAACTCGCACGAATCTAAGAATTTCTTCTTCAATCGAGTTGTCAACATGTGGAATGGGCTTCCCCGAGACGTTATAGACTGCAGCACCGTTGATTCATTTAAATTCCGCCTAGACAAATATCTCGCATCAAACCCGCGACTGACTGCGTTTGTAAATGAATAACTTTATCCTCCCCTCAGTTACTAACCCATATGTCCCCTACTAACTTCCTAGTCCTGCCACGTTAGTGGCAGGGCAGTAGTTCCCTTTCCAATGTTCCCTTACCCCCTCTAAACCACTGTTTGGTCACTTGATCCTCAGTGTTTTGGAGGACAAGCAACCTAGAAGGGTCACTAGACCTGTTGTTGCTTGATTTCCTTTGTACTCCTTTGTACTCCTTTGTACTCCACCTTGGCCGCTGCAGACCAATGCAGGGACAGTAGGCTGCTCAGGTGGTTGCCTCACAAACTACTTTAACAGGTTCACATGACATGTTTCCCCGTCCTCGTGTTCAATAGCCCCGTTCCCACAACTCTCCTCCACCTGGGAACTACTCTGTCGCGGAGTGCCATCACGCCCAACCATGCCACTAGGGGGGACAGGTTCTGGGGCCACTCCGGAGCTTACCTCTGGGTCAAGTACCGAGTCGCCAAGAAGAGCGGCTCGCTGGATCAAAACTCACAAAACTTCTCCCAACTTTAGCTTTCTCCTTCCGACCATTCCTCCGCTGGTCTAGAGACTGAGAAATACGCTGTGACACCTTAGATGCACGAGATCGGGTGACAACACACGCCATCTGCTGTAATTGACACCTCTCGACCAACTCCTGCCCCTCCCTACTCACGTCGGCCGCCCTCTTGGCAACGACTAAGGGTGGAACCTTAGAAGTAGGCACCGCAAAGTCGTTGCCGAGAAGAAGGTCGACGCCCACTACTGGCAGTTTCTCTACGATTCCAACATCTATCTCTCGTGTCACACCTTCAACCTCCAGCTCCACTCGAACCAACGGGTATGACCGTGTAGCATTAATACCCTGCACCACAACTACCCGTGCCGCGTTTATAGGTTGGCCTGTAAAGTTTTTCATCAGAGTCTGGGGTACACCTGTATCACGCAACAACTCCAACCCATGCTTGCAACCAGCCCAACTCACGCAGCCACGCCCTCTATGGTCGCAAAAAGCATCGCGGACAGGTTTCGAGCCTTCCGGACACTCCTTCACTGGCTGTGCCCCCGCATCTGACATATCACCCCGGGTAAACGCAGAAGACCTCAGAGACACCCCAATGTTGCTAGCCAAAGACACGACTGCTGTAGGTTGGTTACTAGGGCAGGAACGTGCAAAATGCCCCTTTTCATGACACTTAAAACACTCTACTTCACCCTTGGACTTCCCCTGAGGTGGGGAAGGGCCCTGACCTTTCTTAAACGGGACGGTTTTTGGTTTGTGATCGAAATTAGTATCATTGCTCTTACTTTCGTTATTAAATGTTGAATCACTGACTCGGGGGGGGGGGGTGGAGTGTTGCGCCCCTTGTTAACTGCATCGGTCCGTTGTGCAGACCCGCACCCACGAATCAGCGATAATCTCAGGTCAGCCAACTCAGCTGCCTTTTGTAGAGTTTTAGGCTGTTTCTCTTTGAGGTTCAAAGTCAGGTCGCCGCCTGTGCATTTAAAAAATTGCTCTAGAAGGACTAACTGCTCAAGCTCTTCGAATGTCGTCACCTTCTCTGACCTCAGCCAATTTCTCAAAGCATCAGACAGTTCCCGGGCATGTTCTAGAAAAGTGCACTCACGTCCCTTCGTAACACCCTGAAACTTCAACCTATATGTCTCTGGTTGTAACTCGTACACCCGCAGAACAGCTTCCTTCAATACCTCATGTTACGACCGGAGCTTCGAATAAAACAAGGGAACTTAATGATTGGACTAGTAATATGGCACTATGCAACAACGGTACGCTAGATCCAAACCCTCGAACTTATATGCCGGCGAACAAAAACACCTATAGCCTACCCTCCAGATTTAATCTGCGATAACGGAGTATCCTTAACTGGGCATAAATATACTCTACTTCAGGCTAACCCACACTGGTATAGCCTGATCACAAACAAGATGCAAGTTACGTTAAAATGCACAAAAGGGAAGCTATGGAAAGATCAATTAAATCACTGCAAGATTTAATACAATAAAAAGATGCTTCAATATAGTTACTCTAAACAACAATAAACTCTTCACTCCTATCTGAAAGAAAGTGAAATATAGTCCTACAGCATAGACCTGGAAACTTCTGAAGAAAGTCTGATGCTCATAAAATGCTCATATCTTAAATTAGATAAAGGCAGGAGGCAGGACACCAAACGTGTAGACTGAATACACAAAAAGATAGGACATATAATGTTAACTGACACAAGAATATTATAAATGCGCAACGGCAGTAATGTTCAACACTAAAAGAAGTACTTCCTCATCAACGAAACAGTCTACTATGGTTGTGCAACTCAACAACAACCTAGACTAATAAATACTGTGAATAATAATGCATACATATCAAAAGAGCTCATGTCCTAACTAGTGTCTGCTCGGCGAATACAGTCTAGCTGGGATATCAAGGTTAAGAAACTGTGGCTGAGCAAGACGGGCTCATAGCCTAGCGTTGTCCTTAAGGCGGTATGGTTAAAGTTACGTTAATGACAGGGATGCTCTCTTGGTAGATCCAGATCTCAAGTATCTGGTTCTACCCTGGCGATCCCTCTAAATTCAAGCAAAGAGGCAGCACTGTGTGACAAGGTAGTAGGCTAATGCCCTCTTACAACACGATGCTGCACTGGCAAAAAGCACAACCAAAAAGACAACCTAGGCTACCACAGAAACCGTCGAAGTCGTGTAGGTATAAGCGAACCGTACACACATCGCTGACAACGACAACAGAAGCCTTATCCCAGTCTAGCATTAAATAATCAAGCAGAGCACTACTGATAATGAGGGAGACACACACAGAGTCATCAAACCTCCATGGACTAAGAACCCTTATAGCCTATTCTAATACATGGAAATAAATGTGAGAGCGACGCACATAATACGATGGGCAGATATGAAATCGTGTAAAGAACCCAGAGGGAGTGCTGTGACGTTAAAAGATTAGAGGAATGAAAGAAGGAAGTTGAGTGAGAGAGACAGTATCAGAATGGTGGAGATATGGGGGACAGTTGTAAAAAGGATGTTAGTCATGTGCGTCCCTAGCCTGCTCAGAGGAGGACATCTCCTCGGGATGCTCAGGATCCCACAAACGCATGGTAGTCGGCCAATCACAAGTCGATACGTCACAAGGCAGCAGGTGTCACGTGACACAGCCAGCCACACCAGCCAATCAAGGGGCGTAGGAAAGGCACGCGCGGGAGCCTCTGAGCGAGGGAGGCAAGACATGCATACGCATGCACACAGTACCACCAAACTGCCTACACCGCTCTCTCTCCTTAACAATATACAATGCATGTTATATTCTATTAATGTTATAAAGCACTTCCCGTTGTTACACACGAAAAGAAAGACCACCACTGGACTGTCTGTAACAACACAAGCACTATGAAAGAGAGAACAACATTCTCTGATAACTGTAGCCCATTTCACTGCCCTGGCAGGCGCTAGTGGCTAACGGGAGGCGATTCTGCCAACGCAGGTAGGCGTCACACCCCGCCCAAGATATGGGACGCTCAACATTAGGCGAGCACCATATCTGACAAGGCAGAATGCCGACAAGACCCGCCACAACCAGCCACTCCACCAGAAATGAAATGCAAAGCTCAATCATAAATAAAACAACATTTTAGCATAAATAAAATCTTATAACCCCTCCCAAACATAATAGTATAATTTTAGCCTGCTATACTCCCTGAGTGAGCTTCACGGAGCCCAGCCTACTAAGTGAAAGACAGGTTCAACTTAGGACTTTAGCTATAACATTGGCAACTTACAATTAACTATAAAAAAGAAAGTTTTTATGTGATTTTTTTTATTTAATTTTAATGTTGTTTTTTGACGGCTGCTCTACAGGGGCAAGCCCGATTTTTTCCACTCTCATCACACACTGACTGAACGGCGAGGGTTGTCCTGCAAACAAACCCTCCCGTGACAAACAATCAGCCAAAACATTATCAGTGCCCTTAGCATGCCACACATCCAACTTGTGTCCCGGCAACAAAACAACACCTGACACTGATAACCTGCCCAGTTCATCACACAACTGGCATTTCTCTTCGCTCTCTCCGGCAACGGGGCCTGCCAATAACCTTTCACTAGTTCTACCTTCGTGATTAGCGATGCAGCCCCGAAGCGGTCTATGGTGTCGTCAACTCTAGGTAATGGATAGGTGTCTGTCAGGGATAATGCTTCCACACTCTTGCAATCACCATACACACGGATCTTGCCACTCAACTCAGGTTGCAAACTCACTGGCAACGACCACTCACGATATCCTTTATCCCTTAGACCCTTTTTCCACATGTCGTCTAGCTCTGTTTTCACGACAGGCTGTTGAGCAGGATTTATACGGTAGGGAACTAACTTGAGCCTTGCACTGTCTCCAGCCTCCATGTCGGATTCTACCCCGTACATCAGGCCTGGAGAAGCAACAAACATGCGGATGCACTGCCACAGCCTAGTAAACAACTTATCTCACAGAACAACATGCCTAGTGCCCTCCCACAACCCAGCCGAGACCGCAGCTTCTAACCTGTAGTCTCCCTCCTTCTCCACCTTCGTCCCTAGAACAGCCAGGTCATGAGAGGGACAATCAGTATCACCTGTGCAGTCACTCCCATAGATCATTATTGCTAGGGCTTCCCCGCCGATACCGTACATGTGCACCCCCGCATTCCTTGCGACTACATCTGCCTGCGCAGCATCACCGCTTTTAGCGACATGGCCAGATATAGTCAGTCTATGGTAGGGCTGTTGCATTCGACTAGAGCAGCATTGGGAGGCTATGCGACGACCGGGCACATCCACTCCACAGCCAACCTCTCCAATCTGCTCAATGTCCTCCTTCTGACCACCACCCTTGGCAGCCATGGGTCGACCCTGACCTGACAACCATGTCAAACCCTCGTCGCCCACCTTGAACCACCGAAACAACGAGGCTAACGGTCTACAAACACTCAAGTGACCTGCCCGCAGAACATCTTGCACCGCATGAGTTGTGAGGCTCGGGTGCTCGGGTGCTCGGCACGACCAGTGGGGTATGAACCGAGCCGGTGCTGGAGCGCTGCACACTGCTGCTCAGGCAGGTGCTCTAGCGCTTCCACAGCCACCAGACTCGTGTCCCCCGCCCACTGCTCCGCCGAAACATGACAATCCCAACTCTCCTCCACCTGTGCCCCACTGCCCCCCTCTCCTTCTCCACCTTGGCCGCTGCAGACCAATGTAGGGACAGTAGGCTGCTCAGGTGGTTGCCTCACAAACTACTTTAACAGGTTCACATGACATGTTTCCCCGTCCTCGTGTTCAATAGCCCCGTTCCCACAACTCTCCTCCACCTGGGAACTACTCTGTCGCGGAGTGCCATCACGCCCAACCATGCCACTAGGGGGGACAGGTTCTGGGGCCACTCCGGAGCTTACCTCTGGGTCAAGTACCGAGTCGCCAAGAAGAGCGGCTCGCTGGATCAAAACTCACAAAACTTCTCCCAACTTTAGCTTTCTCCTTCCGACCATTCCTCCGCTGGTCTAGAGACTGAGGAATAGGCTGTGACACCTTAGATGCACGAGATCGGGTGACAACAACACACGCCATCTGCTGTAATTGACACCTCTCGACCAACTCCTGCCCCTCCCTACTCACGTCGGCCGCCCTCTTGGCAACGACTAAGGGTGGAACCTTAGAAGTAGGCACCGCAAAGTCGTTGCCGAGAAGAAGGTCGACGCCCTCTACTGGCAGTTTCTCTACGATTCCAACATCTATCTCTCGTGTCACACCATCAACCTCCAGCTCCACTCGAACCAACGGGTATGACCGTGTAGCATTAATACCCTGCACCACAACTACCCGTGCCGCGTTTATAGGTTGGCCTGTAAAGTTTTTCATCAGAGTCTGGGGTACACCTGTATCACGCAACAACTCCAACCCATGCTTGCAACCAGCCCAACTCACGCAGCCACGCCCTCTATGGTCGCAAAAAGCATCGCGGACAGGTTTCGAGCCTTCCGGACACTCCTTCACTGGCTGTGCCCCGCATCTGACATATCACCCCGGGTAAACGCAGAAGACCTCAGAGACACCCCAATGTTGCTAGCCAAAGACACGACTGCTGTAGGTTGGTTACTAGGGCAGGAACGTGCAAAATGCCCCTTTTCATGACACTTAAAACACTCTACTTCACCCTTGGACTTCCCCTGAGGTGGGGAAGGGCCCTGACCTTTCTTAAACGGGACGGTTTTTGGTTTGTGATCGAAATTAGTATCATTGCTCTTACTTTCGTTATTAAATGTTGCATCACTGACTCGGGGGGGTGGAGTGTTGCGCCCCTTGTTAACTGCATCGGTCCGTTGTGCAGACCCGCACCCACGAATCAGCGATAATCTCAGGTCAGCCAACTCCACTGCCTTTTGTAGAGTTTTAGGCTGTTTCTCTTTGAGGTTCAAAGTCAGGTCGCCGCCTGTGCATTTAAAAAATTGCTCTAGAAGGACTAACTGCTCAAGCTCTTCGAATGTCGTCACCTTCTCTGACCTCAGCCAATTCCTCAAAGCATCAGACAGTTCCCGGGCATGTTCTAGAAAAGTGCACTCACGTCCCTTCGTAACACCCTGAAACTTCAACCTATATGTCTCTGGTTGTAACTCGTACACCCGCAGAACAGCTTCCTTCAATACCTCATGTTACGACCGGAGCTTCGAATAAAACAAGGGAACTTAATGATTGGACTAGTAATATGGCACTATGCAACAACGGTACGCTAGATCCAAACCCTCGAACTTATATGCCGGCGAACAAAAACACCTATAGCCTACCCTCCAGATTTAATCTGCGATAACGGAGTATCCTTAACTGGGCATAAATATACTCTACTTCAGGCTAACCCACACTGGTATAGCCTGATCACAAACAAGATGCAAGTTACGTTAAAATGCACAAAAGGGAAGCTATGGAAAGATCAATTAAATCACTGCAAGATTTAATACAATAAAAAGATGCTTCAATATAGTTACTCTAAACAACAATAAACTCTTCACTCCTATCTGAAAGAAAGTTAAATATAGTCCTACAGCATAGACCTGGAAACTTCTGAAGAAAGTCTGATGCTCATAAAATGCTCATATCTTAAATTAGATAAAGGCAGGAGGCAGGACACCAAACGTGTAGACTGAATACACTAAAAGATAGGACATATAATGTTAACTGACACGAGAATATTATAAATGCGCAACGGCAGTAATGTTCAACACTAAAAGAAGTACTTCCTCATCAACGAAACAGTCTACTATGGTTGTGCAACTCAACAACAACCTAGACTAATAAATACTGTGAATAATAATGCGTACATATCAAAAGAGCTCATGTCCTAACTAGTGTCTGCTCGGCGAATAAAGTCTAGCTGGGATATCAAGGTTAAGAAACTGTGGCTGAGCAAGACGGGCTCATAGCCTAGCGTTGTCCTTAAGGCGGTATGGTTAAAGTTACGTTAATGACGGGGATGCTCTCTTGGTAGATCCAGATCTCAAGTATCTGGTTCTACCCTGGCGATCCCTCTAAATTCAAGCAAAGAGGCAGCAGTGTGTGACAAGGTAAGTAGGCTAATGCCCTCTTACCACACGATGCTGCACTCGCAAAAAGCACAACCAAAAAGACAACCTAGGCTACCACAGAAACCGTCGAAGTCGTGTAGGTATAAGCGAACCGTACACACATCGCTGACAACGACAACAGAAGCCTTATCCCAGTCTAGCATTAAATAATCAAGCAGAGCACTACTGATAATGAGGGAGACACACACAGAGTCATCAAACCTCCATGGACTAAGAACCCTTATAGCCTATTCTAATACATGGAAATAAATGTGAGAGCGACGCACATAATACGATGGGCAGATATGAAATCGTGTACAGAACCCAGAGGGAGTGCTGTGACGTTAAAAGATTAGAGGAATGAAAGAAGGAAGTTGAGTGAGAGAGACAGTATTAGAATGGTGGAGATATGGGGGACAGTTGTAAAAAGGATGTTAGTCATGTGCGTCCCTAGCCTGCTCTGAGGAGGACATCTCCTCGGGACGCTCAGGATCCCACAAACGCATGGTAGTCGGCCAATCACAAGTCGATACGTCACAAGGCAGCAGGTGTCACGTGACACAGCCAGCCACACCAGCCAATCAAGGGGCGTAGGAAAGGCACGCGCGGGAGCCTCTGAGCGAGGGAGGCAAGACATGCATACGCATGCACACAGTACCACCAAACTGCCTACACCGCTCTCTCTCCTTAACCCTTATTTAGCGGCGAGCAACATAAGTCGAGTTAAATAAAGCTGGACTATGTGGCGGCGCTCGACATAACTCGAGTGGCAATTTCAGCACGTAATGTGGCTGAGAGAGAGAGACAAGTGGTGGCAGGAGACTAGCGAGCGTATGACTGCTCCAGACCACCGCGGCGAACCTACTGACACAAATCTCAGCTCCCTCCTCCCTCTCTCACTCGCTACATACTCAATTATGTACTGAAAGTACCGAATTACCTGCTTTTTGCACTCGCGTTGAACGGTTATTGCAAGAAAACTATCCATCACACAAGGATCGTTATGGTGTCATTCGAAAGCTCTGTTTATGCCCTTTCAGGGATAGGTACTTGTTTTACGTTCTGGGTCTTATTTAGGCATGAAAATGATCACGTAAACAGCCCTATTTTGGCTAAAAACACCCCGCTGTGCGATACACATAAATAAACCGCATAGGCCGCTCGTAAGGTGTTAACAATATACAATGCATGTTATATTCTATTAATGTTATAAAGCACTTCCCGTTGTTACAGACGAAAAGAAAGACCACCACTGGACTGTCTGTAACAACACAAGCACTATGAAAGAGAGAACAACATTCTCTGATAACTGTAGCCCATTTCACTGCCCTGGCAGGCGCTAGTGGCTAACGGGAGGCGATTCTGCCAACGCAGGTAGGCGTCACACCCCGCCCAAGATATGGGACGCTCAACATTAGGCGAGCACCATATCTGACAAGGCAGAATGCCGACAAGACCCGCCACAACCAGCCACTCCACCAGAAATGAAATGCAAAGCTCAATCATAAATAAAACAACATTTTAGCATAAATAAAATCTTATAACCCCTATCAAACATAATAGTATAATTTTAGCCTGCTATACTCCCTGAGCGAGCTTCACGGAGCCCAGCCTACTAAGTGAAAGACAGGTTCAACTTAGGACTTTAGCTATAACATTGGCAACTTACAATTAACTATCAAAAGAAAGTTTTTATGTGATTTTTTTTATTTAATTTTAATGTTGTTTTTTGACGGCTGCTCTACAGGGGCAAGCCTGATTTTTTCCACTCTCAACACACACTGACTGAACGGCGAGGGTTGTCCTGCAAACAAACCCTCCCGTGACAAACAATCAGCCAAAACATTATCAGTGCCCTTAGCATGCCACACATCCAACTTGTGTCCCGGCAACAAAACAACACCTGACACTGATAACCTGCCCAGTTCATCACACAACTGGCATTTCTCTTCGCTCTCTCCGGCAACGGGGCCTGCCAATAACCTTTCACTAGTTCTACCTTCGTGATTAGCGATGCAGCCCCGAAGCGGTGTCGTCAACTCTAGGTAATGGATAGGTGTCTGTCAGGGATAATGCTTCCACACTCTTGCAATCACCATACACACGGATCTTGCCACTCAACTCAGGTTGCAAACTCACTGGCAACGACCACTCACGATATCCTTTATCCCTTAGACCCTTTTTCCACATGTCGTCTAGCTCTGTTTTCACGACAGGCTGTTGAGCAGGATTTATACGGTAGGGAACTAACTTGAGCCTTGCACTATCTCCAGCCTCCATGTCGGATTCTACCCCGTACATCAGGCCTGGAGAAGCAACAAATATGCGGATGCACTGCCACAGCCTAGTAAACAACTTATATCACAGTACAACATGCCTAGTGCCCTCCCACAACCCAGCTGAGACCGCAGCTTCTAACCTGTAGTCTCCCTCCTTCTCCACCTTCGTCCCTAGAACAGCCAGGTCATGATAGGGACAATCAGTATCACCTGTGCAGTCACTCCCATAGTTCATTATTGCTAGGGCTTCCCCGCCGATACCGTACATGTGCACCCCCGCATTCCTTGCGACTACATCTGCCTGCGCAGCATCACCGCTTTTAGCGACATGGCCAGATATAGTCGGTCTATGGTAGAGCTGTTGCATTCGACTAGAGCAGCATTAGGAGGCTATGCGACGACCGGGCACATCCACTCCACAGCCAACCTCTCCAATCTGCTCAATGTCCTCCTTCTGACCACCACCCTTGGCAGCCATGGGTCGACCCTGACCTGACAACCATGTCAAAGCCTCGTCGCCCACCTTGAACCACCGAAACAACGAGGCTAACGGTCTACAAACACTCAAGTGACCTGCCCGCGGAACATCTTGCACCGCATGAGTTGTGAGGCTCGGGTGCTCGGCACGACCAGTGGGGTATGAACCGAGCTGGTGCTGGAATGCTGCACATTGCTGCTCAGGCAGCTGCTCTAGCGCTTCCACAGCCACCAGACTCGTGTCCCCGCCCACTGCTCCGCCGAGGCATGACAATCTCAATTCTCCTCCACCCGTGCACCACTGCCCCCCTATCCTTCTCCACCTTGGCCGCTGCAGACCAACGCAGGGACAGTAGGCTGCTCAGGTGGTTGCCTCACAAACTCCTCTAACAGGTTCACATGACAATAAATGATGACATGTTTCCCCGTCCTCGTGTTCAATAGCCCCGTTCCCACAACTCTCCTCCACCTGGGAACTACTAAGTCGCGGAGTGCCATCACGCCCAACCATGACACTAGGGGTGACAGGTTCTGGGGCCACTCCGGAGCTCACCTCTGGGTCAAGTACTAAGTCGCTAAGGAGAGCCGCTGGAGCAAAACTCGCAAAACTCCCAACTTTAGCTTGCTCCTTCCGACCGTTCCTCCGCTGGTCTAGAGACTGAGGAATAGGCTGTGACACTTTAGATGCACGAGATCGGGTGACAACACATGCCCTCTGCTGTGGTTGACACCTCTCGACCAACTCCTGCCCCTCCCTACTCACGTCGGCCGCCCTCTCGGCAACGACTAAGGGTGGAACTTCAGAAGTAGGCACCGCAAAGTCATTGCCGAGAAGAAGGTCGACGCCCTCTACTGGCAGTTTCTCCACGATTCCGACATCCAACTCTCGTGTTACACCTCCTACCTCCAGCTGCACTCGGACCAACGGGTATGACCGTGTAGCATTGATACCCTGCACCACAACTACCTGTGCCACGTTTATAGGTTTGCCTGTAAAGTTTTTCATCAATGTCTGGGAAGCACCCATATCACGCAAAAATTCTACTCCATGCTTGCAACCAGCCCAACTCACACAGCCGCGCCCTCTATGGTCACAAAAAGCATCGCGGACAGGTTTCGACCCTTCCGGACACTCGTTCACTGGCTGTGCTCCAGCCTCTGACAATTTACCCCGGGCAAATGCAGACGACTTCAAAGACACACCAATGTTGCGAGCCAAAAACACAACTGCTGTAGGTGGCTTGCTAGGACAGGATCGTGCAAAATGACCCTTCTTGTGAGAATGAAAACACTCTAACTCCCCCTTGGGCTTCCCTTGAGGTGGGGAAGGGCCCGGACCCTTCTTAAACGGGACGGTATTAGGTTTATGGTCAGACTTAATATCATTGCTCTTGTTTTTGTTGTTATATGGTGTATCACTGGCTCGGAGGGGTGGAGTGTTGCGCCCCTTGTTACCTGCATCGTTCCGTTGTGCAGACCCACACCCACGAATCAGCGATAGCCTAAGGTAAGCCATCTCAGCTGCCTCCTGTAGAGTTTTAGGATTTTTCTCTTTAAGGTTCAACGTCAGGTCGCTGCCCGTACACTTAAAGAACTGCTCGAGAAGCATCAACTGTTTTATCTCATCAAACGTCGTTGCCTTCTCCGATCTCAGCCAATTCCCAAAAGCGTCAGACAGTTCCCGGGCATGTTCAAGAAAGGTGCACTCACGACCCTTCGTAACACCCCGGAACTTCAACCTATAAGTCTCTGGTTGTAACTCATATGCCTGCAGGACAGCCTCCTTCAATACCTCATAATCGATGCAAGACTCCAAGGGCAACGCATCATATGCCTTGAGTCCTTTGCCAACCAACCTAGAGGAAACAAGGGCTGCCCACTTAACCTCGGGCCATTGGTGCTCCCGGCACTTCTTCTCAAATCGCATGACAAATTCGGTGACACCCGACTCATCAAATACAGGGACTAACTTAAGAAGGTGCGATAAAGACTGATCAAGACCTCGATTCCCAGAACCGAGACGCTGCCCTGTCGTCTCCACCCGAGACTTCTCAAGCTCTATGTCTGCACAGTACTTCGTAGCCTCAACCCAAAGCTCAGCTTCCCGCTGTTGTTGCTCAGCCTCACGTATGGCCTTTCTCTCCTGAACCTCAGTCTCATATCTGGCCTTTCTCTCCTCAGCCTGAATCATAGCCATCTCAAACTGCCGCTGCTGCTGCTCAGATTCCCGCTGCTGCTTAGCCATCTCAAGCTGGAAGAGCATATCTGGAGTCAAACCTTGAGGAGGAGGAGATGCAACATTTGGAGACCCACCCAGTGATCCACCCAGGGGCAAACCATGCTGCCAGTGACTATCGGCCTGCGGGAACGTCCTCTGATCTGGTGTTCTAGAGAGCATGATGGGAGTAGAGTGGAGGGGGGGCTTGGCCGAAGGTGCCAAAGCACCCGCTCCACCCTGTGCACCACGCACCCCGCCCAGCACACCTGCCACCAGGTAATTTCTCGTCATGCTGCTAGTGCCAACATGCCCCATGACCGTGGCCAAACACTGGAGACCATACTGATCAATCCCCGCCACCCGGTCAATAGTAATAGGCATCTCCAGAAATTTCCTTGCATCCTCTTCACTAGTTACTACTCCAATATCATCTAACAAACCCCACTTCTGCACCTCAGGGCCTGCTTCCCGTACTGTGTCCTCACTGTACATTGTTCCGTCGTCCGACATAGTGTCCACCGAAAATTCTCAACGTTTATAAAAAAAAAAAGGAGTACCTAAACTCTCATGTAGCACTATTCACTCAAAAATATAAAATGCTCGAAGACAACTCAAGTGCTATACTGCGTTGCCAAAAAAATTCCACGTGTCCAAAATATTCCTCAAAAAACAAATGTCCAACAATCCTGCAATTCTTCCTTAGATACTAGGCAAGGGCACTATTTGTTATTACTGCAATAATCAACAAATGGATCCTGGTCTTCTACTAAAATAAGATACTGGACAAGGTCGCCATTTGTTACGACCGGGGCTTCGAATAAAACAAGGGCACTTAATGATTGGACTAGTAATATGGCACTATGCAACAACGGTACGCTAGATCCAAACCCTCGAACTTATATGCCGGCGAACAAAAACACCTATACCCTCCAGAGTTAATCTGCGATAACGGGGTATCCTTAACTGGGCATAAATGTACTCTACTTCAGGCTAACCCACACTGGTATAGCCTGATCACAAACAAGATGCAAGTTACGTTAAAATGCACAAAAGGGAAGCTATGGAAAGATCAATTAAATCACTGCAAGATTTAATACAATACAAAGATGCTTCAATATAGTTACTCTAAACAACAATAAACTCTTCACTCCTATCTGAAAGAAAGTGAAATATAGTCCTACAGCATAGACCTGGAAACTTCTGAAGAAAGTCTGATGTTCATAACTTAAATTAGATAAAGGCAGGAGGCAGGACACCAAACGTGTAGACTGAATACACTAAAAGATAGGACATATAATGTTAACTGACACGAGAATATTATAAATGCGCAACGGCAGTAATGTTCAACACTAAAAGAAGTACTTCCTCATCAACGTAACAGTCTGCTATGGTTGTGCAACTCAACAACCTAGACTAAAAAATACTGTGAATAATAATGCGTACATATCAAAAGAGCTCATGTCCTAACTAGTGTCTGCTCGGCGAATAAAGTCTAGCTGGGATATCAAGGTTAAGAAACTGTGGCTGAGCAAGACGGGCTCATAGCCTAGCGTTGTCCTTAAGGCGGTATGGTTAAAGTTACGTTAATGACAGGGATGCTCTCTTGGTAGATCCAGATCTCAATGGTACGACCGGGGCTCGTATAAAACAAGGGCTCTTAATCATTGGACTAGGAAAGCACACAGCCACAACGGTAACACTAGATCCAACCCCTGAACTTATAATGCCGGCGCACAAAAACACCTATACCCTCCCGAGTTAAATCTGCGATAACGGGGTATCCTATAACTCAGTATAAGTGCACTACTACTACAGGCTGATGATCTCTGATACAGCCTGATCACAACAACATACAATTACGGTAATAAGGTATACTAGGAAAAGATAAGAGATCTTAATTAAATCACTGCAATGATTTAATGCAAACTAGAAGAAGGTATATTTAAAGTTACTCTAAACAATAATGAACTGTCACTCCTATACTAAAGAAAGTGAACGAAAGTCCCAAATCATCGAGCAGGAATCTTCTGAAGAAAGTCTGATGCTGGGGTAAGATGATCGTATCGGATTTTGAACTGTAGTATAAAGCAGGAACAGGATATGACAATTGTAAGGACATATAGGGTTAACTGGCACGGGAATAATAACTGCGCAATAGTAGGAACTCAAACAGCAAAAGAAGTACTTCCTCATCAACGAAACAGCCTACTAGGGTTGTGCAACTCAACAACAACCTAGACTAATAAATGCCGTGAATAATAATGCATACATAACAGAAAGAGTTTATAATCTAAATCTGGTGTCTGCTAGGCGAATAAAGTCTAGCTGGGATGTAGTAGGCTAGGAAACAATGGCTGAGCAAGCGGCTCGTAGCCTAGCGAAGTCCTTAAGGCTGTGCGGCCAAATTACGTTAATTGACGGGGTGCTCTCTTGAGAGATCCAGATCGCTAGTATCTGGTTCTCTCCTGGCGACCCTCTCAAAGTCAAAGCAAACGAGTTAGCACAGTGTTGGGTGGCAGAGGCAAAAGCCCTCACTCGCAACACAGCGCTAAACTCACAAGGTACACAGTCAGAAAGACCACCTAGGCTTCCCACGTCTCCGTTGCGATTGTACAGGTTCAACAAAATCTAGTACACATCGGAAATCACAACACCAGTAGCCTTATCCCAGTCTAGCATTAAATCCCCCAGCAGACCACCACGATACAGGAAGGGAGACACCGTGAGTGTGTCAAACCTCTACAGACAAAAATGGCAACCCTTCCAAAATGCCTAACTAAACATGTGTTATCTGAGAGCTTCACCATATAATACGATGGCCGATATATGAAATCGTGCAGAACCAAAGGGAAGTTATGATATTAAATAGAGTAGAAGAATGAGAGAAAGTGCTCTATAGGTAGAAGTCGGGAGACAGGGGGGCAAGGGACATGTGAAGGGTATGCTAGTCAGGAAAGCTCTGAGGAAGGAACTCCTCGGGACCCCTCCAGGATCACACACAAAGGCATGGTGGTCAGCCAATCACAGGCTGCTACGTCACCAGGCAGCAGGGCTGCAGAAGGCGCCAGGAACCACCAGCCAATCAAGAGGCGTGAGACGGCACACGCGTGAGCCTACAAAGCGAGGGGGGAGGCAGCACATGTATAGGCACGCACACACTACCACCCCACTGCCTATATTATTCTCTCTCCTTAACTATATACAATGCATCCTATGTTCAACTCATGAAATAAAATGCTTCCCGTTGTCACAGACGAAAATAAAGACCTCCACGGGACTGTCTGTAACAACACGAACACTATGAAAGAAAGAACAACATTGTAGATAGACTGTAGCCAAATACATTGCCCCGGCGAGTGCTAGCGAGTGGCCAAGCGAGCGGCTGAGCCCACGTGGCGTTCTGCTGAGCTGCAGGCATCACACCCCACCCAAGATATTAGACGCTCAACCATGAGCTCCATATCTGACAAGCAGAACGCCGATAAGACTCGCCACTCCTAATCACTTCGCAATAAAGAAGGCAAAGCTCAGTTCTCATCAACAAAAAATTACAACCCCTCCCAACACAATAGCTTTAATTCACACTGCTATGCTCCTAGAGCGAGCTTCTACTAGCCCAGCCTTCTGAGAGAAGCATAGGTTCGACTCAGAACTTTATCTATAACATACTTAAAACAAAATTAACTATTAAAGAAAGAGTTTTTACAGAATTTTCGTTTTTAATATGTTTATGGCGGCTGCACTTGCAGGGGCAAGCCTAGTTTTTACTCCACTCTCAACACACACTGACTGAACGGCGAGGGTTCTCCTGCAACCAAACCCTCCCATGACAAACAATCAGCCAAAACATTATCAGTGCCCTTAGCATCCCACACATCCAACTTGTGTTCCGGCAGTACAACAACACCTGACACTGATAAACTGCCCAGTTCATCACAAGACTGGCACTTCTCTTCGCTCTTTCCGGCAACGGGGCCTGCCAATAACCTTTCACTAGTTCTACCTTCGTGATAGGTGATGCAGCCCCGAGGCGGTCTATGGTGTCGTCAACTCTCGATAAGGTATAGGCGTCTGTCAGGGATAATGCACACACACTCTCGCAATCAACACACTCACTGATCTTGCCACTTAACACAGGTTGCCAAGTTACAGGCAACGACCACTCACAACATACTTTATCCCTCAGACCCTTTTTCCACATGTCGTCTAGCTCTGTTTTCACGACAGACTTTTTAGCAGGATTTATACGGTAGGGAATTAAACTGAGCCTCGCACTGTCTCCAGCCTCCATGTCGGATTCTACCCCGTACATCAGGCCTGGAGAAGCAACAAACATGCGGATGCACTGCCACAGCCTAGTAAACAACTTATCTCGCAGAACATGCCTAGTGCCCTCCCACAACCCAGCCGAGACCGCAGCTTCTAACCTGTAGTCTCCCTCCTTCTCCACCTTCGTCCCTAGAACAGCCAGGTCATGAGAGGGACAATCAGTACCACCTGTGCAGTCACTCCCATAGTTCATTATTGCTAAGACTTCCCAGCCGATACCGTACATGCGCACCCCCGCATTCCTTGCAACTACATCTGCCTGCGCAGCATCACCACTTTTAGCGACATGGCCAGATATAGTCGGTCTATGGTAGGGCTGTTGCATTCGACTAGAGCAGCATTGGGAGGCTATACGACGACCAGGCACATCCACTCCACAGCCAACCTCACCAATCTGCCCAATGTCCTCCTTCTGACCACCACCCTTGGCAGCCATGGGCCGACCATGACCTGGCAACCATGCCCAAGCCTCGTCGCCCACCTTGAACCACCAAAACAACGAGGCTAACTGTCTCCCAACATTCACGTGACCTGCCCGCGGAACATCTTGCACCGCCTGAGTTGTGAGGCTCGGGGGCTCGGCACGACCAGTGGGGTATGAACCGAGATGGTGCTGGAGCGCTGCACACTGCTGCTCAGGCAGGTGCTCTAGCGCTTCCACAGCCACCAGACTCGTGTCCCCCGCCCACTGCTCTGCCGAGACATGATAATCCCTACTCTCCTCCACCTGTGCCCTACTGCCCCCCTCTCCTCCTCCACCTTGGCCGCTGCAGACCAACGCAGGGACAGTAGGCTGCTCAGGTGGGTACCTCACAAACTCCTCCAACAGGTTCACATGACATGTTTCCCCGTCCTCGTGTTTGATCTCGACAGCACCATTACCACACTTCTGAACTTCCGGATCCTCCAACTGCAGTTTACAAATATCTGAGGGAACCAACCTGTGTAGATGCTTCCGAAGCAACCCAAGTCCTCCCCCAATATCAAACTGAGCAACCCTATTTTCTCTCGGTGTGTAACGTTGCTGCCTCGGAGTCTCTTCCTGCCCTACCTCCTCACTAGCTGTGACAGGTCCTGGGGCCTCTCCAGACTCCAACAATGGTGCCAATACTGAGTTGCCAAGAAGAGCTGCTGGTACTAAACTCTTCAAACTGTTACCAACATTAGCCATCTTCTTCCAACCGTTCCTCCGTTGATCAGAAGACTGAGGAATAGGCTGTGACACTTTGGATGCAAGAGGTCTTGTAACAACGCACGCCATAGGTTGTACTTGACATTTCTCTACCCACTCCTGTTCCTCCCTACTCACGTCGGCCGGCTTCTCGGCAACGACTAAGGGTGAAACCTCAGAAGTAGGCACCGCAAAGTCGTTGCCGAGAAGGAGTTCGACGCCCCCAACAGGCAAGTTCTCCACAACACCCACATACAACTCTCGTGTCACACCATCCACCTCCAGTTCCATCCTGACCAACGGGTATGACTTGACAGCATTGATACCCTGCACCACAACCACCCGTGCCGCGTTTATTGGTCTACAAGTAAAGTTCTTCATTAAAGTCTGAGAGGCACCCGTGTCTCGCAACAGCTCAACTCCATGCTTCTTACCAGCCCACTTCACGCAGCCATGCCCTCGATGGTCACAAAAGACATCGCGGACAGGGTTCGAGCCTTCCGGATTCTTCTCCACTGGCTGTGTCCCAGCCTCTGACGTTATACCCCTGGCAAACTCAGACGACTTCGGGGACACCCCAATGTTGCGAGCCAAAGACACAACTGCATTAGGTAGCTTGCATGGACAGGCTCTTGCAAAATGCCCCTTCTCATGACAATGAAAACACTCCCCCTCGGGTTTCCCTAGAGGTGGGGAAGGGCCCTGACCCTTCTTAAACGGGACGGTATTAGGTTTATGGTCAGACTTAGTATCGTTGCTCTTGTTGTAATGGTTATATGGTGTATCACTGACTCGGGGGTGGTGGAGTGTTGCGCCCCTTGTTACCTGCATCGTTCCGTTGTGCAGACCCGCACCCACGAATCAGTGACATCCGAAGGTCAGCCATCTCAGCTGCCTCCTGAAGAGTTCTTGGGTTTTTCTCTTTAAGATTAAACGTTAGATCGCTGCCCGTACACTTAAAAAATTGTTCTAGAAGCATCAGCTGTTTCAACTCCTCAAACGTCGATGCCTTCTCAGAATGCAGCCAGTTTCTAAATGCATCGGACAGATCCCGGGGATGCTCAAGAAAGCTGCACTCACGACCCTTCGTTACACCCCGGAACTTCAATCTGTACGTCTCTGGTTGTAACTCATATGCCCGCAGGACAGCCTTCTTCAATACCTCGTAATCGATGCACGACTCCAAGGGCAACGCATCATATGCCTTGAGTCCTTTGCCAACCAATCTAGAGGAAACAAGGGCTGCCCACTTAACCTCGGGCCATTGGTGCTCCCGGCACTTCTTCTCGAAACGCATAAAACATTCAGTGACACCCGACTCATCAAATACAGGGACCAACTTGAGCAGGTGCGATAACGACTGATCAAGACCTCGATTCCCAGAACCGAGACGCTGCCCTGTCGACTCCACCCTAGACTTCTCAAGATCTATGTCTGCACAGTACCTAGCCTTTCTCTCCTCAGACTCATTCTCTCGCTGCCGTTGCTCGAGCTCATATCTGGCCCTTCTCTCCTCAGCCTGAATCTTAGCCATCTCAAACTCCTGCTGCTGCTGCTCAGATTCCCGCTTCTGCTGCAGCTGCATCTTAGCCATCTCAAGCTGGAAGAGCATATCTGGAGTCAAACCTTGAGGAGGAGGAGATGCAACAATTGGAGACCCACCCTGTGACAAACCACGCTGCCAGTGACTATCGGCCTGAGGGAACGTACCCAGCTCCGGAGCCCGAGGGGGCGCCATGGTAGGAGTCGAGTGGAATGGGGGCTGGGCCGAAGGTGCCCCAGCTCCCGCTTCACCCGAAGCCCCACGCACCCCGCCGAGCACACAGGCCACCAGGTCACCTCTCGACATGCTGCTAATGCCCACATGCCCCTTGACCGTGGCCAAACACTGGAGACCATACCGATCAATCCCCGACACCCGGTCAGCAGTAATAGGTGTCTCCAGAAACTTCCTTGCATCCTCCTCACTAGCTATAACTCTAATGTCATCTAACAAAGCCCGCTGCTGCACCTCAGTTTCTGTTTCCCGTACTGTGTCCTCACTGTACACTGATCCGTCGTTCGACATAGTGTCCACCAAAAATTCTCAACGTTTATATAAAAAAAAAATAGAAGTACCTAAACTCTTATGTAGCACTATTCACTCAAAAAATGCTTGAAGACTCTTAAGTGTTATACTACTTGCCAAAAACAAATCCACGTGTCCACTATATTCCTTCAAACAAAAACAAATGACCACAACACTCCTGCAATATTTTTCTAAGTTCACAAAATCCTAAGCAAGGTCGCCATTTGTTACGACCGGGTCTCGTATAAAACAAGGGCTCTTAATCATTGGACTAGGAAAGCACACAGCCACAACGGTAACACTAGATCCAACCCCTGAACTTATAATGCCGGCGCACAAAAACACCTATACCCTCCAGAGTTAAATCTGCGATAACGGGGTATCCTATAACTCAGTATAAGTGCACTACTACTACAGGCTGATGATCTCTGATACAGCCTGATCACAACAACATACAATTATGGTAATAAGGTATACTAGGAAAAGATAGAGATCTTAATTAAATCACTGCAATGATTTAATGCAAACTAGAAGAAGGTATATTTAAAGTTACTCTAAACAATAATGAACTGTCACTCCTATACTAAAGAAAGTGAACGAAAGTCCCAAAGCATCGAGCAGGAATCTTCTGAAGAAAGTCTGATGCTGGGGTAAGATGATCGTATCGGATTTTGAACTGTAGTATAAAGCAGGAACAGGATATGACAATTGTAAGGACATATAGGGTTAACTGGCACAGGAATAATAACTGCGCAATAGTAGGAACTCAAACAGCAAAAGAAGTACTTCCTCATCAACGAAACAGCCTACTAGGGTTGTGCAACTCAACAACAACCTAGACTAATAAATGCCGTGAATAATAATGCATACATAACAGAAAGAGTTTATAATCTAAATCTGGTGTCTGCTAGGCGAATAAAGTCTAGCTGGGATGTAGTAGGCTGGGAAACAATGGCTGAGCAAGCGGCTCGTAGCCTAGCGAAGTCCTTAAGGCTGTGCGGCCAAATTACGTTAATTGATGGGGTGCTCTCTTGAGAGATCCAGATCGCTAGTATCTGGTTCTCTCCTGGCGACCCTCTCAAAGTCAAAGCAAACGAGTTAGCACAGTGTTGGGTGGCAGAGGCAAAAGCCCTCACTCGCAACACAGCGCTAAACTCACAAGGTACACAGTCAGAAAGACCACCTAGGCTTCCCACGGCTCCGTTGCGATTGTACAGGTTCAACAAAATCTAGTACACATCGGAAATCACAACACCAGTAGCCTTATCCCAGTCTAGCATTAAATCCCCCAGCAGACCACCACGATACAGGAAGGGAGACACCGTGAGTGTGTCAAACCTCTACAGACAAAAATGGCAACCCTTCCAAAATGCCTAACTAAACATGTGTTATCTGAGAGCTTCAGCATATAATACGATGGCCGATATATGAAATCGTGCAGAACCAAAGGGAAGTTATGATATTAAATAGAGTAGAAGGAAGAATGAGAGAAAGTGCTCTATAGGTAGAAGTCGGGAGACAGGGGGGCAAGGGACATGTGAAGGGTATGCTAGTCAGGAAAGCTCTGAGGAAGGAACTCCTCGGGACCCCTCCAGGATCACACACAAAGGCATGGTGGTCAGCCAATCACAGGCTGCTACGTCACCAGGCAGCAGGGCTGCAGAAGGCGCCAGGAACCACCAGCCAATCAAGAGGCGTGAGACGGCACACGCGTGAGCCTACAAAGCGAGGGGGGAGGCAGCACATGTATAGGCACGCACACACTACCATCCCACTGCCTATAATATTCTCTCTCCTTAACTATATACAATGCATCCTATGTTCAACTCATGATATAAAATGCTTCCCGTTGTCACAGACGAAAATAAAGACCTCCACAGGACTGTCTGTAACAACACGAACACTATGAAAGAAAGAACAACATTGTAGATAGACTGTAGCCAAATACCTTGCCCCGGTGAGTGCTAGCAAGTGGCCAAGCGAGCGGCTGAGCCCACGTGGCGTTCTGCTGAGCTGCAGGCGTCACATCAAGTATCTGGTTCTACCCTGGCGATCCCTCTAAAGTCAAGCAAAGAGGCAGCACTGTGTGACAAGATAGTAGGCTAATGCCCACTTACAACACGATGCTGCACTCACAAAAGGCACAACCAAAAAGACAACCTAGGCTACCACAGACACCGTCGAAGTCGTGTAGGTATAAGCGAACCGTACACACATCGCTGACAATGACAACAGAAGCCTTATCCCAGTCTAGCATTAAATAACCAAGCAGAGCACTACTGATAATGAGGGAGACACACACAGAGTCATCAAACCTCCATGGACTAAGAACCCTTAAAGCCTATTCTAATACATGGAAATAAATGTGAGAGCGACGCACATAATACGATGGGCCGATATGAAATCGTGTAAAGAACCCAAAGGGAGTGCTGTGACGTTAAAAGATTAGAGGAATGAAAGAAGGAAGTTGAGTGAGAGAGACAGTATCAGAATGGTGGAGATATGGGGGACAGTTGTAAAAAAGATGTTAGTCATGTGCGTCCCTAGCCTGGTCTGAGGAGGACATCTCCTCGGGATGCTCAGGATCCCACAAACGCATGGTAGTCGGCCAATCACAAGCCGATACGTTACAAGGCAGCAGGTGTCACGTGACACAGCCAGCCACACCAGCCAATCGAGGGGCGTAGGAAAGGCACGCGCGCGAGCCTCCGAGCGAGGGAGGCAAGACATGCATACGCACGCACACAGTACCACAACACTGCCTACACTGCTCTCTCTCCTTAACAATATACAATACATGTTATATTCTATTAATGTTATAAAGCACATCCCGTTGTCACAGACGAAAAGAAAGACCACCACTGGACTGTCTGTAACAACACGAGCACTATGAAAGAGAGAACAACATTCTCTGATAACTGTAGCCCATTTCACTGCCCTGGCGAGCGCTAGTGGCTAACGGGAGGCGATTCTGCCAACGCTGGTAGGCGTCACACTCATAATCAATGCAAGACTCCAAGGGCAACACATCATATGCCTTGAGTCCTTTGCCAACCAACCTAGAGGAAACAAGGGCTGCCCACTTAACCTCGGGCCATTGGTGCTCCCGGCACTTCTTCTCAAAACGCAGGAAAAACACGGTGACACCCGACTCGTCAAATGCAGGGACTAACTTAAGAAGGTGCGATAAAGACTGGTCAAGACCTCGATTCCCAGAACCGAGACGCTGCCCTGTCGACTCCACCCGCGACTTCTCAAGCTCTATGTCTGCACAGTACTTCGTAGCCTCAACCTGAAGCTCAGCCTCACGTATGGCCTTTCTCTCGTCAGCCTGAATCCTAAGCTCAGATTCCCGCTGCTGCTGCTGCTGCTTGAGCTCAGCCTCATGCTTCTGCTGCTGAATCTTAGCCATCTCAAGCTGGAAGAGCATATCTGGAGTTAAACCTTGAGGAGGAGATGCAACAATTGGAGACCCACCCAGGGGCAAACCACGCTGCCAGTGACTATCGGCCTGCGGGAATGTCCTCGGATCCGGTGTTCTAGAGAGCATGATGGGAGTAGAGTGGAGGGGGGGCTTGGCCGAAGGTGCCAAAGCACCCGCTCCACCCTGTGCACCACGCACCCTGCCCAGCACACATGCCACCAGGTCACTTCTCATCATGCTGCTAGTGCCAACATGCCCCATGACCGTGGCCAAACACTGGAGACCATACCGATCAATCCCCGACACCCGGTCAACAGTAATAGGCATCTCCAGAAACTTCCTTGCATCCTCCTCACTAATTACTACTCTAATGTCATCTAACAAACCCAGCCTCTGCACCTCAGAGACTGCTTCCCGTACTGTGTCCTCACTGTGCACTGATCCGTCGGTCGACATAGTGTCCACCGGAAATCCTCAACGTTTATAAAAAAAAAAAAGTACCTAAACTCTCATGTAGCACTATTTACTCAAAAAATGCTTGAAGACAACTCAAGTGCTATACTACGTTGCCAAAAAAAAAAATCCAACGTGTCCAAAATATTCCTCAAAAACAAATGTCCACTGCCAAACTGTGAGAAATGACAATCGACCCCCAAACGGTGATTAAAAAAAAAAAATCTCCACAAAAAAAATATTGCAATTATTTCTTAGTTCACTAAATCCTAGACTAAGGTCGCCATTAGTTATGACGACTAAGATAAGATACTAGCCAAGGTCGCCATTTGTTACGACCGAGACTACGAATAAAACAAGGGCACTCAATGGTTGGACTAGTAATAGGGCACTATGCAACAACGGTACGCTAGATCCAAACCCTCGAACTTATATGCCGGCGAACAAAACACCTATACCCTCCAGAGTTAATCTGCGATAGCGGGGTATCCTTAATCCTTAACTGGGCATAACTGTACTCTACTTCAGGCTAACCAGCACTGGTATAGCCTGATAACAAACAAGATGCAAGTTACGTAAAAATGCATAAAAAGGAATCTATGGAAAGATCAATTAAATCACTGCAAGATTTAATACAATAAAAAGATGCTTCAATACAGTTATTCTAAACAACAATAAACTCTTCACTCCTATCTGAAAGAAAGTGAAGTATAGTCCTACAGCATAGACCTGGAAACTTCTGAAGAAAGTCTGATGCTCATAAGATGCTCGTATTTTAAACTTAGAACTATATAAAGGCAGGAGGCAGGACACCACACGTGTAAATCGAATACACTAAAAGATAGGACATATAATGTTAACTGACACGAGAATACTATAAATGCGCAACGGTAGCAATGCTCGACACTAAAAGAAGTACTTCCTCATCAACGAAACAGTCTGCTATGGTTGTGCGGCTCAGCAACAACCTAGACTAATAAATGCTGTGAATAATAATGCGCACATATCAAAGAGCTTATATTAAATACTAACAAGTGTCTACTCGATTAATAATGTAACTCTAGGTAAGGAACCTGCAAGACAGGCTCGTAGCCTAGCGATGTCCTTAACACCTTACGAGCGGCCTATGCGGTTTATTTATGTGTACCGCACAGCGGGGTGTTTTTAGCCAAAATAGGGCTGTTTACGTGATCATTTTCATGCCTAAATAAGACCCAGAACGTAAAACAAGTACCTATCCCTGAAAGGGCATAAACAGAGCTTTCGAATGACACCATAACGATCCTTGTATGATGGATAGTTTTCTTGCAATAACCGTGCAACGCGAGTGCAAAAAGCAGGTAATTCGGTACTTTCAGTACATAATTGAGTATGTAGCGAGTGAGAGAGGGAGGAGGGAGCTGAGATTTGTGTCAGTAGGTTCGCCGCGGTGGTCTGGAGCAGTCATACGCTCGCTAGTCTCCTGCCACCACTTGTCTCTCTCTCTCAGCCACATTACGTGCTGAAATTGCCACTCGAGTTATGTCGAGCGCCGCCACATAGTCCAGCTTTATTTAACTCGACTTATGTTCCTCGCCGCTAAATAAGGGTTAAGACTGCATCCTTTAAGTTACGTTAATTGACTAGGGGGCTCTCTCGATAGATCCAGATCACAAGTATCTGGTTCTATCCTGGCGACCCTCAAAAGACAAGCAAAGAGGCAGCAAAGTGTGGAACTGGTACAGGCCAAAACCCTCAGTCAACACAATGCTGCACTCGCAAAGGACGCAACCGAAAAGACAACCCAGGCTACCACAGGACCGGTCGAAGTCGTGTAGGTATAAGCAAACCGTACACACTCGGAGACAACGACTACAGTTACCTTATCCCAGTCTAGCATTAAATAAAAGAGCAGAAACACTAAATCAATAATGGAGACACACAAAGTTCTTAACCTATACTAACTAAGAACCCTCAAACCTATTCTAAGTACATGTAAATATCAGGACGGCGCATGCAATACAATGGGCCGGCTATGAAAACCGGGGGAGTGTTGTGCAGTTAATAAAGGTTAGAGTATGGAAAGACAGAATCGAGTGAGAGAAACAGTGATAAAGGTGGTGATCGGGCGAGAGTATGCAAAGGGATGTTAGAAGCATGCGCGCCGAGCCAGTCCTGAGAAGGACAGCTCCTGGGGACCCTCATGAAGGAGGTCAGTTACACAGGAGCCCACAAAGGCGCGATGGTCGGCCAATCACGGGCCGAGACGTCACAAGACAGCAGGTGTCACGTGACACAGCAAGACACGCTGGCCAACGGCGAGCGAGAGGCAGGAATGTGCCCGCACCTACAGACTCACTACCTCCCCGCTCTGAAAGTCTTTCTCCTTAAAACTTCACACAATGCATCTTATATTCTATCAATGATATAAAATACTTCCCGTTACCAGATAAAGTGGTAGTGGTGGATAAAGTGGTAGTGGTGGATAAAATGGTACTGGTAAATAAAGTGGTAGTGGTGGATAAAGTGGTAGTAGTATTAAAGTGGTAATGGTAGATTAAGTGGTAGTGGTGGATAAAGTGGTAGTTTGGATAAAATTGTAGTGTTGGATACAGTGGTAGTGGTGGATAGTGGTAGTGGTGGATAAAGTGGTAGTGGTAGATAAAGTGGTAGTGGTGGATACAGTGGTAGTGGTTGATAAAGTGGTTGTGGTTGATAAAGTGGTAGTGGTGGATAAAGTGGTAGTAGTAGATAAAGTGGTAGTGATGATGGTGACCGGTAGTAGTTATGATGGTCACATCAGTTGTGATGATAGCAGTAGTGGTAGTAATGGTTGTGACGGTGATGAGAGTAGCAGTGACAATGTTGAAAGTAGTGGTAATGATGGTGACAGTAGTAGTGATGATGGCAATAGTAGTACTGTACTGATGAATGAGACTACTATAATAATGATAGCGATAGTAGTGTAGTGAAATTTGTAGTGATAGTGGTGAAATTTGTGTTGTGCATTTTTCTTACAGGGATACAAGAATACATTCATACATATATATCACATTTTTACAATTTGGGCATCATGAGAATATTACATACTTGATAATATGGAAGTTATTATACATATCCTCCCAATAGGCTATAGTTTACAAACCAACGCGTGTTGGTGGATAGGTTGAATGTACTATTCTTATGCTGGCTGGTACAAAGGATCTCGAATATCTTAATGTTCTACAATTTGTTGATCTTAGCCTATTTCCCGAGGGCAACATTTGGTAACTACAGTTCAGTGGGTGTGTGGAGTCAATTGCAATTACTTCACATCTCTGGATAGTAGACTTCTTGTATATATCAAGCAACGTTGTGGTGTTTTGTACCCCCAATTTCAGACATGTCTTTATTACGTTCGTAAGTATATTTGTCGGGTCTGAATTACAGTTACCATACCAACATGTGAAAGAGAAAGAGATAACTGACTATTACTGCTGAATAAAATAAGTCCAAAATCTTAGTATCCTTTTTAAGTTTAATTTATGTTCTCATAAAGCACATTCTTATATACTGCCTCGGCATATTAAAGGAAAATGTATCATCAATTATTGTACCTATAGGTATTTGTATTCCGTAACAGATTCGACCAGTTCTCCATTTTCATATAGGGGTACAAGAGAGTACAAAGGAAATCAAGCAACAGCAGACCAATGACCCCTCAAGGCTGCTTGCCCTCCAAAACACTGAAGGTCAAGTGTCCGAACAGTACTTTAGAGGGGGTAAGGGAAAAATGGAAAGGGAAGACTGCCCTGGGACAAATGTCCTTGGCAGGATTAGATGTTAGTAGGGGACAGTTGTTATTAATATAATACAGGAAAACAAAAATTAATCATATACAAATGCAGTCAGTCGTGGATTTAAGGCAAGGTGTTTGTCTAGGCGAAGTTTAGAAGAATCAACGGTGCTGTAGTCTATGACATCTCGGGGAAGCCCATCCCACTAGTTGACAACTCGATTAAAGAAGATATTTTTAGACTCGTGTGAGTTAAGATTTACAAATAATTTTGCAACCGTTCCCCCACTATAATTTGAATGGTCGATAGTGAAACATTATTTCAGTTCATATTGTCGATGCCTTTGATGATTTTGAACAATTGAATTAAGTCACCTCTTAATCTGCGCTGGGTTAAAGGAAATAACTTTAATTTGCTAATCCCTCCTCGTATGTTTTGTTCTTTAGGCAAGGCATAATTTTGGTAACTCTACGTTTAACTTGTTCTAGCTTTTCTATATCTTTTTGGTAGTAAGGGAACCAGGATTGAACGCAATATTCCAAGAGAGGGCGGACTAAGAAATGATAAAGCTTTAGAATTACATCTTTGGATTTATGCTCAAATGACCTGCCTATAACTGAGCGATTGGTGAAGTAATAGGCTATAGTCTACAACCATTTATTTTGTTTTCTTAACATTGAGCTCTAGATAGTTACTTTTACACCAAATACTAACATTCTACTTCTTATCAGTTTTCTATATAATTATTTGTATACTGACTGACAAGGGCAGTATCATCTGCATACTTGATAAGTTGACTATTCTTGGCATGACAGCGACAATCACTAGTAATACTGTAGAGTAAATAAAATGGGTGACAAAACACATCCTTGTGGAGCACCTGTGTTTGCGATTATGACTTGATTTTGAATCATGAAATTTGACATATTGTGGTCTACCCGTAAGGAAATTATTTATCCATAATATTAGGTTAGCATTTACATTCATGTTATTCAGTTTTCGCATCATATATTATATTAGGCTGGATGGTGTTAAGAGCACTCGAGCAATATACAAAATGTATCTTTACAGGGTCAATTTTGTTCAGTAAAACACAGGGTTGCATCCTCAAAACATCGATTACTGGTATAGGCAAATTGTAATTGCTCGTTGAACTGTTTAACCTGCTGACATAGATAATTTTTCATATTTTTTTCAAACCATTTCATCATGCTGGAAGTTAGGGCTAACGGCCGATAGTCCATTGTTACAAGCTGGTGGGAATTTCTTATGGACAGGTATTAATTCAGATGTCTTCCATAGTGTTGGTATATGACCACTATCCGATGACTGTTGAAATATCTTACACAAAATCGGTGTTAGCGATTCTCTACACAACTTCAGTGCATTACCATTGATTTTGTCTGGTCCAGCTGCCTTAGCAGGCTTGATAGATTGCAAAGTTATAAGTACATCATCATGGGAGATAAGACTACGTTGATACTTTTTATTGCGATTGAAGTTAGTCATACATAAACGTTCAGAAAAGAAGTTATATTTACCAAACCGTGCATATAAAAACATTGAGCTCATTACAGAAGTCTGTTGCATTATTTACCCCGAGATTGACAGATTCTTGGTAGCAGTAAGTTTTCTAATCTCTTTCCAAGCTGATTTTGTATCATTCTTGTTATATCTTTTCCACTTTAGTTGTATACCTATTTATACATACAGCGATTGTTCGAAACATTTCTTTAATAATGGCTTTTAAATTATTCCTATTATCTATACAAGTGTTCAAAACATCAACAATATAATCTGTTGAGGCACTACTATCATATAAACATCAAAATATGTGCTCTCCAGGCAGCCAAGTAAGGTTTCTTTCACTTCCTTATACCAGGTGTATAGGCTACTAGTTTTTCCTTTGGTTTACTACGCCTTAATATATGTTGTGTGTACACAGGAGTAAGAAGGCACATGTCATGATTGGAGATGTCTAATGGCTTAAGCTTTTGAGCTACATAGCTGCGCTAAATATTAGGCTACAAAATAAATAATTGGCCTAGTAATATATTACTCCTAGTCAGAAAATGTATGATCACGAGGAATGCATTTACCGAAATCGCAGTTATTAAAGTCGCCTGTAATAATTTTAACAGCATCAGGATTATAATTTTCAATTTTACACACTATATCATACTAAGTTCTCTCAGTTTCACATCAGCACTTAGTGGAAAATATATACAACTGTAGTAAACACTTTCGTAAGCTTATGTGGCAGATATAATGGCCTCAGAGCCAAAGTCAAAAATTCAATATTTCCATCACAGAACCGTTCATATATTGAAATGTCAGTACACCACCTATTGTTGATGTATGCACAGACTCCACCACCTGTTGACTTATCAGAGTCTATAGTCCTATCTCCACGCACTAAAGTGAAGCCATCCAGAGTCAAATCAAAGTCTGGATATTTATCTTGTTGGACCCATGTCTCAGTTAATCATTTGAGGGATGATTCACGGTACGCACAGGGAAACGTTACTCTCAACCTTTCTTCTATTCAACAGCTGAACTCTGGTTCAACTCTCTCCCAAAATCAGTCTTTCCCTCTTCCTATGAATTAAATTGCTTCAAGCTCGTGTGTCCAAGCATTTTGGCTTGAACAACCCTTGATTTTGGCTCTGTCACTCTTTCAACTCTGGAGGAGGCATTTGTCGCAGGCAGTTCTGCCTGGTTGTCTCCTTCACTCAAATAAAAAAATAACTAACTAAATCAAATTGGAATGAAGTCACACATAATGAACGAGAGGAAATTGATCCGAAAATAATTTTAACATTTATTTTTTAAAGGTCGTATATATCTGATCAATCAATAATTAACTACTACAAAAGTTATGGTACCTAAATGACATATTGTAGGGACGACCAATAACATTGTGCTAGTTCATCTCTGAATGGTCATACCCTAATGTTTTAGAGGACTTCTTGAATATGTGCTAAGAACGTATTAATGGTATGTAGTATGTTACTATTAACATAACATCACTATTAACTTTTACATTATGTTTTCTACACAAATGTTTGTTACATGCTATTTCAGTACTGAGGTTACGTCTAATGTTACCGACTAATCGCGTTTTTCTAACGTGTCGTATTTAACGTTTGCAAATTAGTGTCATCTTTACGTGCTCACAACATAAGGATTGACGTACGTATGTTATCAAATGCTAAAGATTAACGTTTCTATTATTTGTACTAACCATGTATTATTTTCGTCCTTGCTGTTTGTTCAATATAGGGTAATTATTTAATTATTAAATTTATAATGTGGTACGTCCCATAGACCATAGACGTAGAAATACGATGCATTCCGTACATTATATAACGTTATCCGTATTTACTAACCAATTATGTAGTAACAATGTCTTGAAACTACATGTACTTAAGATCATTAGCATACTTTACATTACAACTTTTTGCAAATATGTTTGCGAAGTATTTTTGATAACGTAACATTACTATACCAGCTCTATTGCCTAATGTCGTATTTACCTAACCTGTTTATTGATATTATATGTATTATTATTAGAATATAATTGTATCAATGTGTTAACACAATGTGTGGTAATGCCATTAATGTATTTTATATTAGAATCTTAAAAACGTTGATTTGACGTACTGTTAGAAACGATGAAATATTACCACACCTACTGCATATAAGTGCCAAACGTTTTAGTTGTAGATGTAGTTGATGTTGTAGTAGTAGTTGTATATGTGATCTGTTAGTATTTATTTATGTTAATTTTCAGTAGTGAAAATACATTGAATGTTACCAAATGTACACATATTATACACATTTATCATATATCATTCCTACTTTGGTTCCTTTTTACATGCTCACAACATTATAATGGACGTTTCGTTGATGTTGCCACAAACAAACATCAACGTTGCCAGAACTTAGACTACCAACGTCGCATTTACGTCTTTCTTGTTTGTTCATAACAAGTTGCATTACCAAATTATGTAATTCCTATTTTGACACATGCCAAATACGCCAAAAAGCAATGTATTCTATAGGTTATGAAACATGTTTTGTAATTACTAACATGCATTGCAACGTGGTAACACAATGTATGGCAATGTCCTTAATGTATGTTGTATTAGAACCTTTTATAAACTCTGATTTGACGTATTGTTAAACATGTTGTGATATTACCACACCTGTATAAGTGCCAAACGTTTTAGTAGTAGATGTAGTAGATGTCATAGTAGCAGTTGTAGATGTGGTATGTTAGTATTAATATAACGTAATGTTAAAATTTGTCTTTACATTTTATACACGGATATATGATACGTTCATTTTCAGTAGTGAAAATACATTCAATGTTACCAAATTTACACAATTTTCACACGTGTAGCCTATCCTATGTAGGTTCTTTTTTACATGCTCACAACATTATATTGGATGTTTCCTTGATGTTGCCACAAAACAACATTGCCATTATATAGACTATCTACGTCCTAATTACGTCTTTCTTATTCGTTCAATACAAGTTGTATTATGATATTATGTAATTCCTATTTTGGCATGTACCAGAAACGTCAACAAACAATGTATTCAATAGGTTATGAAACACGTTTTGTAATGACTAAAAACATACATTGTAGCAACGTGTTAAAATTGTGTGTGGTAATCTCATCTATGTATGTTATATTAGAACTTCTTAAAAACTTTGATTTGACGTACTGTTAGAAACGTTGTAATATTACCACACCTGTATAAGTGCAAAACGTTTTAGTAGTAGATGTGGTATGTTAGTATTACTATAATATAACTTTTATCTTTTACTCTACATTATACACACAGATTTCTGAAACGTCTTGTTTTAGTCGTGAAAATACATTCAATGTTACCAAATGTACACGTTTTCATATAACGTTCCTACTTAGGTTCCTTTTTACGTGCTCACAACATTATAATAAACGTGTTTTTGGTGTTGCCAAAAAACAAACATTAACGTTGCCATTATATAGACTACAGAGGTTTTATTTACGTCAGTCTTGTTTGTTCAATACAAGTCGCATTATCACATTATGTAATTCGTATTTTGGCACGTGCCAAAGACGTAACAAAAATATGTATTCCATAGGTTATGAAATATAAGAACATAAGAACATAAGAAAATGGGAGTCTGCAGAAAGCCGATTGGCCTAAGCAAGGCAGATCCCTGTCCCACACAACCCCAATTACAAAGCCCAATTATAGGCTCAACACTCTAATACCCTGAGGATCATCTTACCAAACCGGTTAGAGATTAACGCAGGATTACGGGGGTCTGCAGAGCGCTGATTGGCCCAACCCGGCTGATCCCCCTTCACACCCAACCCTTCTCGTCCATATGCTTATCCAATTTTTTCTTAAAGCTCCCTATCGTTCTTGATCCCACTATATCACTTGGTAGCCTATTCCACCCATCTACAACTCTGTTACCAAACCAATATTTGCCTATATCTTTTCTGAAACGAAATTTATCTAATTTGAAACCATTGGTACGAGTTCTTTCGCTATCACTGAGCTTTAGTACATTTGTCATGTCCCCTTTGTTAATCCCACTAACCCACTTGAACACCTCTATCATATCCCCTCTAACTCTGCGTCTCTCTAACGAATGTAAACCTAATTTCTTCAACCTTTCTTCATACGGAAAATTTCTAATATTATGGATCATTTTTGTCATTCTACGCTGAATTCTCTCCAATGAATCTATGTCCATTCTGTAATAAGGACACCAAAATTGGACAGCATAATCCATATGGGGTCTCACTAATGACAAGTAAAGTTTTAAGATAACATCAGCAGTTCTGTTACTCACACTCCTAGAGATGAACCCGAGAATCCTGTTTGCCTTATTACGAACGCTTATACACTGTTTTCTAGGCTTCAAATCATTGCTAACAAACACACCTAGATCTTTCTCGCAGTCTGAATTTTCTAATTCTAAATTAGCTAGTTTATATTTAACATTTGTTTGCATCTTCCCTATCTTTAATACCTTGCATTTGTCAATGTTAAACTTCATCTGCCAATTTACTGACCATTCATGTAAGGTATCTAGATCCCTTTGGAGGCACTCTATATCGCTATCTGAATCAATTGATCTCCCCATTTTAGTATCGTCTGCGAATTTACTTATCCTACTAGTTATACCTAAATCTAGGTCATTTATGTATATAAGAAACAACAGGGGACCTAATACCGATCCCTGGGGGACACCACTTTTGACTGCTCCCCACTCTGACTTGGTACCATTTATGCTGACTCTCTGTTTCCTACCAATTAGCCATGACCTAATCCATCCCAACAACGACCCTCCTATTCCATGTGCCTCAACCTTTCTCATCAATCTCTCATGAGGGACTCTGTCGAAAGCTTTACTGAAATCTAAATATATAATATCATATGACTTGTCACTATCTACTGCTTCATATACCTCTGAGAAAAAGCTAAGCAAATTAGTAAGGCAAGAACGTCCCTGAGTGAATCCATGCTGAGAAGAATTTATTAAGTTAAATTTTACTAAGTGGCTTCTAATTTTCCTAGCAATAATAGACTCTAGCAACTTTCCTATGATTGATGTGATACTAATGGGACGGTAATTGGATGCTATCGATTTATCACCTTTTTTGAAGATCGGAACTACATTTGCAAGCTTCCAAGCTTCTGGAACTAAACCTGTTTCTAATGACTTGTTAAATATAAATGCTAATGGACTACTTAACTCATCTCTGCATTCTTTTAATACTCTAGCATATACCTCGTCAGGACCAGGCGATTTTTGAGGTTTCAGTCTGTCAATTTCCTTAAGCACCTCATTTCTACTTATACTAACTGTACTTAACATATTTTCTATACTATCACTATATACCATATTGACTTCTGGAATCTGTGCCAAATTTTCATTAGTGAAAACGGAAAGAAACTGACTATTTAATGTACTGCACATTTCTAAATCATTTTCTGTTATTTCTCCTATTGAAGTTTTTAGGGGGCCTATTACATCTCTAACTTTAGATTTATATAGTTGGTAAAAAGCTTTAGGGTTATTTTTTGAGTCGCTGGCTATCCTTATTTCATAATTTCTTTTTGCTTTCCTGATTTCCTTTTTGACCTGTCTTGATAGAGTCTGATAGTATATATGTAAATGATTTTCACCTTTCTTTATTTTTCGATATATTCCTTTCTTTTTTCCTATAAGATCTATTAGCTTATTAGTCATCCATTTTGGTTGGTTCTGCGTCGATCTAAATCTTCTTTTAGGGATATATTTATTTTGAGCATTGTGGAGTGAAGCAATAAACTGGTTATATGTAGGTGGCAAGTTTAACTCTGGCATATCCTGACTTAATCGCTTAACAATAGGGTCCACCCTTAAGTCTCTTCTTAGCCCACCATAATCGGCTTTTCTGAAATCTGGGATAAGTGTCGTATTCTCTTTAGCATTCCCTGTCAATTGTATATTAAAATAAATAGATTTATGATCGCTATTTCCTAGGTGGTCACCAATCTCTACATTATTTATCATATGTTCATTGTTACTGAAAACTAAATCAAGAATATTAATACCTCTAGTCGGCGTATCTATGAATTGAAATAAAAAACTATCTTGTACTACCTCTATAAACTCTAGTGAATCGGAGTCGCCTATTTGGTGCTGCCAATCAATGTTCGGAAAATTAAAATCCCCCATAATGCACACATTGCTAAACCTTGATGCTATTTTAATTTCCTCCCATAAAGATTTTCCGCCATTTCTACTCATATTAGGCGGTCTATATATCTATCTATCTATCTATTGCCTGACGCCGTGATCCCCGAAGGGGTGGCCACGAACGAACTGCCCCCATGCACCTCTGTCCCCAGTCAGTCGACGCCCCTCCCCCCAACCAGCACCGCCTTCGTTCATGTAGTTCCTCACTCCATCCTTCCACCTCATATTCGGTCTACCTCTCCCCCTCTGTCCCTCCACCTCGCTCTCGTACACCCTCTTAGTCATTCTCTCGCTTTCCATACGTTCCATATGGCCGAACCATCTCAAGTTGTTCCTTTTCACACTTTCCAGCACATCTACCTCCACACCACACCTCCTTCTTACTTCCTCATTAGTCTGTCTATCCCTCCATGTAACTCCGCACGCACTCCTTAAGTAATTCATTTCCACTGCTCTCACTCTTGGTCTGAGTCTCTCAACCAACGTCCATGCTTCGCTTCCGTAAGTCAGTGTCGGGATTACCACACTGTCATGCAAGGACTTCTTCACTTCCATACTGACCACCCTATTTCTTGTTACTGCTTTTAGCGTTCCTACAACCCTCTTCCTCTGTTGTGACTCCCGCACCTCTTCATCCATAGTCCCATCTTTACTCAACACACTGCCCAGATACTTAAAAGAGTTGACGATCTCCATAGCCTGACCGTTCAGCTTCACCTCACACTCTGTGACTTCACCCCTTTCGAAGACCTTTTCGAAGTCTATATATAACTCCAATAACTATGGTCTCACTACCTTCGTTAACTTCTACCCAAACACTTTCATTATCATTATTTAGTCTAATACCTGATTTAATACAGCTTTTTAATGTACTCCTGACAAACACTGCTATACCCCCGCCCCTCCTACTTGTTCGGTCATATTTAAACAAACTATATCCTGGAATATAAAATTCTGCTAAAAAATGCCTAGATTCTGTATTAATCCACGTTTCAGTTAGCGCTATTATGTCTATATTTTCTGTGCTAACGAGTGCTCTAAGTTCGTTCATTTTGTTACATAAACTCCTACAATTTGTATAATATACCCTCAACCTATTACTTTTATTTGCAACTAATTTTCTATTGTGTTTAGCTAACTTATTATTTCCTGTTGAACTACTAGCTCTAGACGGAAATTCTACTCTATCAGTATTCTCATCTTTACTATCAGTTACATGTGTAGTGTTATCGATACTACTATTACACATCACTATATCCGCACTATCTTGACTGATTATTTCTATTTTACTCACTGGTTTGTCACATGAAGTACCTGCTCCATATGGAGACAGTATTTTACTTACACACCCAGGTTTTTTTAACGAAACCCCGCAACAATCTTGTCGAGTGAGCTGGCCAAGGTCGAAACTCCTAGTCGAGAGAGATGTACTCCATCCTGGGCATACAGTTCATCCTTACCATAAAAGAGGGACCAGTTATCCAGGAATGGAATAGTATTTGCCTTACAATACTTCTCCAGCCGGCTATTTACACCAATAGCCCTGGAGGACCATTCCTTCCTTACCCCTCTTCTAGGCAGGATACTGTTTACCACAGGAACTCCACCTTTTTCCTTGATCCTCTCCAACATTTCCTGATACTTGGAGAGCAACTCCTCAGTCCTGCATCTCCATATGTCGTTGCTCCCTGCGTTGAGGAAGATGATGGGGTCCTCCCCACTCACTTCCATGACAGCATCTATCTTCTCAGCCACCCTCCCGACTCCGGCACCAGGCACGCAGACAACTTTACCAACCTGAGTATTTGTTGCCCTGCCAAGGTATCTAACCAATGAATCACCGACAATGAAAACAGACTTAGCTTTTTCCTTTTGTCGGCGTGTAGCAGCAGTTGTTGCAGCAACAGCAGCAGACTTCCCCCCCTCCCCTCTCACTGCCTCGATGATCGCCACTTCATCGCCATCACTCTCATCAGCCAAGGTGCTGAAGTTGTTGTGGGTCTTGACTGGCTGCCTTTTCAGCTTGCAGGCCGTTGCACTAGTTGACACCACTTTCCAAGGGGCTTCACGATCCCTGGGAACACTTCCGGTAGCCTCACACTTCTTCTCCGCCATAGCTAGTCTCAAGGCCAAATTTTCATCTTTGAGACACTGAATCTCCTGCTCCACACTCTCCAGTCTTTCTTGCAAAGCAAGACAAAGCTGGAGAGTATGGGAGGAGACAGCAGACTCATCAACAACAGCCATCACTATGAAAGTTCACTAGGACCTCACTAAGGGTAAACCGGTACACTAGCGGTCACTGGGGATGTCCACACTAGTCACGGGTCAGAGGACAACTGCAAATTTTGTAGTTCCTAAAAATACGTTGTAGTAACGTGTTAACACTATGTGTGGTAATGTCATTATTGTATGTTTTATTAGAACCTCTTATAAACGTTGATTTTACGTATTGTTAGAAACGTTGTGATATCACACCAGTATAAGTGCCAACAGTTTTAGTGGTAGATGTCATAGTAGTAGTTGTAGATGTGGTATGTTGGTATAAATATAACTTAACGTTTAACTTTTATTCTACATTTTATACACAGATTTGTTATACCTAAATTTTCAGTAGTGAAAATACATTCAATGGCACCAAATTTACACGTTTTTACACGTGTATCTTATAACATTTCTACTTGGTTCCTTTTTCCGTGCTCACATCAAAATGGACGTTTCCTTTATGTTGCAAAACATCACACATTAACGTTGCCATTATATAGACTAATAACGTCATATATACGTTTTTCTTGTTCGTTGAAGACAAGTTTCATTTTCACATTATGTAATTCTAAAAACATACATTGTAGCAACGTGTTAACACTATGTGTGGTAATGTCATTTATGTATGTTTTATTAGAACCTTTAAAAAACGTTGATTTGTCATAATGTTAGAAACGTTATAATTTTACCACACCTATATAAAAAAAAACTATAAAAATAAAAACTTCAATGTTGCCATTACATAGACTATCTACGTCATAATTACGTCTTTCTTATTCGTTCAATACAAGTTGCATTATCACATTATGTAATTCCTATTTTGGCATGTAACAGAAACATAAAAAAACAATGTATTCCATAGGTTATGAAACACGTTTTGTAGTGACTAAAAACATACATTGTAGCAACGTGTTAACACTATGTGTGGTAATGTCAATTTTGTATGATATATTAAAACTTCTTAAAGACGTTGATTTGACGTATTGTTAGAAACGTTGTAATATTACCACACCTGTTTAAGTGCAAAACATTATAGTAGTAGATGTGGTATGTTAGTATTAAAATAACGTAAAGTTTATCTTGTACTCTACATTATATGCACAGATTTTTTAAACGTCTTCTTTTAGTAGTGGAAATACATTCAATGTTACCAAATGTACACGTTGTTTTACAAGTTTTTCATACAACGTTCGTACTTAGGTTACTTTTTAGGTGATCACAACATTATAATAGACGTTTCTTTGATGTTGCCCCAAACTAATATTAATGTTGCCATTGCATAAACTAGTAACGTCATACTGACGTCTTTCTTGTTCGTTCAGTACAAGTTGCATTATCACATTATGTAATTCCTACTTTGGCACGTGCCTAAGATGTCAAAAAACAATGTACTCCATAGGTTATGAAACACGTTCGGTAATTACTAAAAACATACATTGTAGAAACGTGTTACGCTATGTGTGGTAATGTCATTTTCGTTTGTGTTATTAGAACCTCTTAGAAACATTGCATTGACATACTTTTAGAAATGTTGTAATATTACCTTACCTGTACATGTACCAAACGTATTAGTAGTAGATGTGGTATGATAGTATTAATATAACGTAACGTTTATCTTTTACTCTATATTTTGTACACAGACTTTTTAAACGTTTTCTTTTAGTAGTGAAAATACATTCAATGATACCAAATATACACGTTTTGCATGTAATATCCCTACTTAAGTTCCTTTTTATGTGCTCACAACATTATACTAGACGTTTCTTTGATGTTGTCAAACAATAAACATTAATGTTACCATCCCAGCTAGACTTTATTCGCCTAGCAGACACCCGATTAAGATTATAAACTCTTATGTTATGTATGCAGCATTTTTATTCATGTTGATTGTAAGCCTTGGTTGTTGTTGAGTTGCACAACCCGAGCAGGCTTTTTTTAGTTGCCTGACGAAGTACTTCTTTTGTTGTTGGAGATAATACTATTGCGCATTTATTATTTTTCCCGTGCCAGTTAACACTGTATGTCCCTACACTTGTCATATCTTGTTCCTGCTTTATATAACAGTTCAAAATCCGATTCGATCATCTTAAGCAGCATCAGACTTTCTTCAGAAGATTTCTGCTCGATGCTTTAGGACTTTCGTTCACTTTCTTTAATATAGGAGTGACAGTTTATTATTGTTTAGAGTAACTTTAATTATACCTTCTTCTTGTTTGCATTAAATCATTGCAGTGATTTAATTACGCTCTCTACCTTTTTCCTTGTATACATTATTAACGTAATTGTATGTTGTTGTGATCAGGCTGTATCAGAGATCATCAGCCTGTAGTAGTAGTGCATTTATACCGAGTTAGAGGATACCCCGCTATCGCAGATTTAACTCTGGAGGGTATAGGTGTTTTTGTGCGCCGGCATTATAAGTTCGAAGGTTGGATCTAGTGTTACCGTTGTGGCTGTGTGCCTTTCTAGTCCAATGATTAAGAGCCCTAGTTTTATACGAGTCCCGGTCGTAACAAATGGCGACCTTGCTTAGGATTTTGTGAACTTAGAGAAATATTGCAGGAGTGTTGTGGTCATTTGTTTTTGTTTAACCCGTCCAGCCCCGGCTAGTTTTGTAATGTTTGTTCACCAGAACCCGGCCGGTTTTCAAAAAATGGTTTTATTCCAGAAACAATAGCGAATGGGTTAGGAATGAAGGAAAAACCACGAAAAATCGCTCAAAAAGCTTAAAGAATGGTCCTACAGAGCCCCCGAAAACGTATTTTACAAGAATAAAAAATTGAAGGCACTTACCCCAAAAAAACAGGTTATTGCACGCTCACGCGCACGCACGTGGACTTTGAGAGTTTTCAACCATCGGCACGTTTGCGTGGGATACGTACACAGTTCCCATACAAATCTGAGCCCTCTTGAGTGGCTACACCTGAGGTTACGGGCGGCGCAATTAGGGTGACGCGCCAGGCACGTCTCTGGGGCTGTGGGTTACATACATCGCCGACGCGTCAGGCGCGTCGCTGGGGCTGTACGGGTTAAAGGAATATAGTGGACACGTGGATTTTTTTTTGGCAAGTAGTATAACATTTAAGAGTCTTCAAGCATTTTTGAGTGAATAGTGCTACATAAGAGTTTAGGTACTCCTTTATTTGATAAACGTTGAGAATATTCGGTGGACACTATGTCGGACGACGGATCAGTGTACAGTGAGGACACAGTACGGGAAACAGACTCTGAGGTGCAGCAGCGGGGTTTGTTCGAAGGCATTATAATAATAATAATAATAATAATACTTTATTTCAGACTCACACAGTACAGAGGGGACCATACTGGGGTCCATATATACCTTACAGTAACATAAATATATATAAATATATATAAGCTACTGTACATAGGCTACATAAAATAAAAAGAAATTAAATAATACCCAGCTTGCTATCATGTAGTTCACAGCACTGCCTCAACCAAAAACAGTGGTCATCAAACTACTGTGTTACCAAAACCACTGTCCTAATTGTGTACAGTACCATGCCTCACATCATTTAGCTTCCGGTACAGTATGTTGCTACAGTACAGTATAGGAATATCGGTACTGTACTGCACTATGAGGATCAGTACCGGTATGCTAATTCTGTAGAGTAGCAGACCTGAAATCATTACTTAAGGTTAAATATAGAGCAACTTCCTCCAGTGTGCCTGGATCCTGGAGGTGTACACTATGCTTGGAGTTTGTAGCATTTTAATGATCCTGTTCTCAGAAGTGTTAAGGCGCTGAATGAATTTATATGTTAGCTTTCTAATGAGTGATTTGTAACAGTGTAAGTTCATATAGGCACATAGCGTACTTGTACTCTCATATTTTGAGAGCCCCAGAAACATTTTCATGATATTGTGATATGAGATACTTAGTCTATTCACTGTCATTTTCTTATAGTTCCACCATAGTTGTGCTGTATACATTGGTGAGCAGTAGGAGTTGAACAATGTTATTTTTGTATCCCATGTGCACATATGAAATTTTCTTAATATTGAATTTCCCTGCATGTAAAGTTGCCTTCGCTGACGACCCATATCCTCATCATCTGAGCGATCACATGAAATATAGTGTCCTAGATACTTTACTTTACTTACTTCTTCTATAATTTCTTCATACAAATGGAATTTAGGTAGCTTTGATTTCAATAGAAGGTTAGATTTAAATATTTTGATATTGCTCTTTATAGGATTAAATTTGACTGAATGTTCGATTCCAAATTTTTCACATACTCTTAATAATTTATCCAGTCCTGCTCCAGAGGGCGCGATTAAGGCTAGGTCATCAGCATACATGAGATGATTTACAATGGTGCTGCCAATACAGCACCCAGTGCGAGTCTTGTTCAGCTCCAGACTAAGATCATCCATGTAGACGTTGAAAAGATACGGAGACAATATCCCCCCCTGCCTAACACCATTGGTTACGGCGAAAGAGCCTGACAGGATGTTGCCCCATCTTACACACATTTTTTGATTAGCATACCAGAAAATAAGTATCCTAACAATATAGCTAGGCACTCCCCTGTTAACTAATTTTTCAAATAAGGTTTTGTGACACACCCTATCAAAAGCCTTACTTGCATCAAGAAAACAAGAGAAAATTGAGCTATTTAGTTTGTTGTATGTATCAATCACTTCTTTCAGCACATATATGCATTGGTCTGTGCCGTGATTTTTCTTAAAGCCAAACTGATTGCTGCTGGTGACAATATATGCAGACATTCTTTCTAGCATTATCATTTCAACTACCTTACTCACCACACTAGCAAGTGCTACTGGGCGGTAGTTGTCTTTTGCTGTAATTTTACCTGATTTATCTTTAATGACAGGAACAAGTATTACGGATATCATAGACTCCGGCAGGACACCATGCGTAAATAGACTGGTGATGCAAGAACTAAGTTTATCTATTAACAACTTATCTGCATATTTAAGATGTTCTGCATATATACCATCCAGCCCACAAGCTTTATTTAGGTTAAGTTTTCTTATGGCATTCTCAAGATCACTTTCAGTCACTTTAATATCTTCATAATTACTATCTTTCACATATTGAATTGCACCATTAGTAGACCTTTGGTTTACACTGTTAAGTAGTTCCTTAAAATGAGTTTTCCATAAGTCAGCAATGTTCTCTTCACCCGTAACCCCCTCAACACTGACAGGTAATGGTGTGTTACAATTTTGCATGGATCTGATGTCCTTCCAAAAACAGTTAGTATCCTTTTCTGCCAGACTCTTTGCAAGGGCTTCCTTCCTTAATTGGTTTTCATTTTGCTTAATAAATCTAATGGCATATTTGGTCCTAGCCTTTGCTCTTTTGTGAAGTTCAAATATAGGCCCCTGTCTAGGCTGACCTACTTCAAGCCAATGAGACCTAGCATCTCTGGAGGCCTGATACAGGTCAGCCACATAGTCTTGCCAACCTGGCTTATTGAATGAGGACTTATATTTACGGCTATTAAAAATACTTTCCCCCGCTTTTGATAAAGAATCTATTATACTATTGTAAAATGTAATAATGTCCTTTCTGTGTTGTGCATCACTACATTTGGATCCCTGCATTGTGCTACACCATTACCATCATATTGCACCCTATTTAATAAGTCCTTGGTTTTATCACAGTACATTTGGCACTCTTCATTTGAGATTACATTCCATGGAACTTTTGCCTTGATGCTATTGCTAGTTTCTGTAATTTCCGGTGCTTTATTAATTTGGATTGTTAATTCTATAGGTATGTGGTCGTCATCCGTAATGTCGTATCTTATGGCCATTTCTGAGATAGAGTCATGAAAGTCAGAGCTAGAGATTGCATGATCAAGCCACGACCTGGTCTCCCATGCTTCACTAACATATGTATAGCTATTTTCTGGAAGCAGGTTTTTGGAGGACAAAATTAAACCTTGCTCCTCACAAAACCTTAACATATGTTTAGCAAACATGGAACCACCCAACTCGTGAGGGGTAGCATTCCAATCACCTACCACTGAGTAACACGTTATCTCTAATTCAGAAATTAGGCCACCAAGCTCCCCTAACTTTTCCAAATAAAGTTCTTCATTTTCTGCACACTGATACGGTAAGTAAACACAAAATATTGCAAATTTTCTGTGTCCCACTTCCAGCTGTATTCCCGCACACCAGCTTAAATTTGTCTCAATGGTTTTAATTACACTATCTAGGCACGATCTCCACATTATTGCAACTCCCCCTGGGGGGTGACCTGTCACAATACCATCACGTGTGTCCGTAGTGGAGACCCCGTACCCATGGAAATCTTTATCTAATATGTTCAAATTACCTAAGTCCTGTTTTGTGTACCAGGTTTCCTGAAGGCAGACTATGTCACTGGTCCTTAATGTAGATACGATGTCAGGTCGCAACAGGAGATTCCTCTTTGTTTTGGGGAGTCCTCTGCAATTGTATGAAGTTACTTTTATACTTGCTGCTGTTGTTGGTATCCCCTCCATTACTGCGAGTTGGATAGTGGTGTGCGATGCCTCCAAGTCCCAGAAGCCTCTGCACTGTCCTCATTGGGATATTGTCTTGGTTCTCTGTACCAGTTGACATATGCATCTTCTGGCCACAGGTCAGGATTCATGAAAACATCTGGATCTGGACATTCGCTAGTTATACAAAAGGAGGCACAGGTAGTGGACCTGGAGAGGGTGGTCAGCTGTCTTACCTCTATATTTATATGTAGATTATCAGCCAAGTATGTCTTGAGATTCTCAGCAGTAACACTAGGGTTGAATCCTGTGGCAAACACCCTAGCTAGTCGGGGCCTTTTGATGGTATTGAGGCCAGTATCCTTGACCCTACCTTTAATTCCTGGCTGGTTTCTCGGTCTAGGGTGAACCTGCTCGCCTTCCCTAGAGTAGCGAGGCTTGCCATTCACCCATTTGACCATAGTCCATGGGTTTTCCCTTGCATTGGCTCCTTCATTTGGTTCAGTTTGTGTAGGTAAATTTGAGGATGGTGTAGCTGGCACTGTATTATCTTCTCTCGTTGCCGACGATAAAGATTGCTGTTGTGTTCGGTGTTGTTGCTGTTGTGGTCGCTGCTGCTGCCACACCTGGTGTTGCCTTTGATATGAATGCTGCTGCTGGGTTAGTTTGGATTGTTGTAGTTGTCGCTGGTGTTGTTGTTTTGGTTGATGCTGTTGCTGCTGCTGCACCTGCTGTTGTTGCTGCTGCACCTGCTGCTGTTGTTGCTGCTGCACCTGCTGCTGTTGTTGCTGCTGCACTTGCTGTTGTTGCTGCTGCACCTGCTGTTGTTGCTGTTGCACCTGCTGGTGCTGCTGCTGTTGTGGTTGTTGCTGCTGTTGTGGTTGTTGCTGCTGTTGTTGTTGTTGCTGTTGATGCTGTTGTTGTATGGGTCGCTGTTGTTGCTGGGGCTGTTGTGTTTGGAGTTGTTGCAGCTGTTGCTGTTGTAGTTCAGCCTGCTGTTTCTGGTGGTGGTGTTGTAGGCCTATGGGTGGTTGTTGTTGTTGATGCTGTTGTTCTAGATGCTGCTGCTGTTGTTGTGTCACTTGTGCCTGTGGTTGAGGTGGAGCGTTAGTAGAGTTATTTTCTAACTTATTCACTCTGTCAGCTACATTTGAAACCACACTGCTTATGTCCACTATGGTTTCTTTTTGACCTGTGGTACACTCTCTCAGTAATTTAACTTCCATTTGGGTGTTCTTGATTTCACTAAGTAGCACTGACACATCTATCCTATCAAATTGTATAGGTGGTAGGTCCTTTAGGTCCATGGCCACGAAAGTGGGTAAGCCCATAGCCTTACTCTCTTGTAGCAATTTAATAATGTCTTTAATGTTCTCAGCACTTTTGTTTGCACGAACTCGTTTAATATTTCGATAATTGTTATCTTCACTAGTACCAATAAGATCGAACACTCTGTTCTTGGCTGCCACAATTTTATCTTCATCATAAAAGGGCACACACAGCTGCACAATACTGTCTGTAGGTAGACTATCTATTTTATTTGATATAAAGCATAACAGTTCGTTGATTTCAAGGCCATCACTATTTCGTCCCTGGGTTGAGATTGTCCCACCTCGCCCCGCCATCTTGTTTGATACCCAGATGACCAGGGGGGCAGATATTCCACTTCACTTTTCACTCACTTATGGACTATTCACTAACACTGTATATGTTCCACCACTTTCTCTGTGCATTCATTGTGGAGTTATATACGTTGTTTGCTCTGTGTAGTGTTGACATAGGGTATATATGTTGATAACTTGGAGCAGCAGTTTACCCAAGGTACCTCTCTTCTTCTTCTTCTTCTTCTTCATTAGAGTTACAACTAGTGAGGAGGATGCAAAGAAGTTTCTGGAGATGCCTATTACTGTTGACCGGGTGTCGGGGATTGATCGGTATGGTCTCCAGTGTTTTGCCACGGTAATTGGGCATGTGGGCACTAGCAGCATGTCGAGAGGTGACCTGGTGGCCTGTGTGCTCGGCGGGGTGCGTGGGGCTTCGGGTGGAGTGGGTGCTGGGGCACCTTCGGCCCAGTCCCCATTCCACTCGACTCCTACTATGGCGCCCCCTCGGGCTCCGGAGCTGGGAACGTTCCCGCAGGCCGATAGTCACTGACAGCGTGGTTCACACTTGGGTGAGTCTCCAATTGTTGCATCTCCTCCTTCTCAAGGTTTGACTCCAGATATGCTCTTCCAGCTTGAGATGGCTAAGATGCAGCTGCAGCAGCAGCGCGAGAGACTGAGGCTGAGGAGAGAAGGGCCAGATATGAGAGTGAGCTTAAGCAGAGAGAGGCTGAGCTTCGGGTTGAGGCTACGAAGTACTGTGCAGACATAGATCTTGAGAAGTCTCGGGTGGAGTCAACAGGGCAGCGTCTCGGTTCTGGGAATCGAGGTCTTGATCAGTCTTTATCGCACCTGCTCAAGTTGGTCCCTGTATTTGATGAGTCGGGTGTCACTGAATTTTGTATGCGTTTTGAGAAGAAGTGCCGGGAGCATCAATGGCCCGAGGTTAAGTGGGCAGCCCTTGTTTCCTCTAGGTTGGTTGGCAAAGGACTCAAGGCATATGATGCGTTGCCTTTGGAGTCGTGCATCGATTATGAGGTATTGAAGGAGGCTGTCCTGCGGGCATATGAGTTACAACCAGAGACGTACAGATTGAAATTCCGGGGTGTAACGAAGGGTCGTGAGTGCACCTTTCTTGAGCATGCCCGGGATCTGTCCGATGCATTTAGAAACTGGCTGCGTTCTGAGAAGGTATCGACGTTTGAGGAGTTGAAACAGCTGATGCTTCTAGAAATTTTGTTCAAGTGTACGGGCGGCGATCTGACGTTGAATATTAAAGAAAAGAACCCGAAAACTCTTCAGGAGGCAGCTGAGATGGCTGACCTTCGGTTATCTTTGATTCGTGGGTGCGGTCTTGCACAGAGAAGTGATGCAGGCAATAAGGAGCGTAACCCTCCCCCTCCCCGAAACACTGATACACATAATTACACTAAGAACAAGAGCAACGACACCAAAACTGACCATAAACCTAGTACCGTCCCGTTTAAGAGGGGTCAGTGCCCTTCCCCCCCTCATGGGAAGCCCAAGGGGGAGTTAGTATGTTTTCATTGTCATGAGAAGGGGCATTTTGCAAGAGCCTGTTCAAGCAAGCTACCTACTGCAGTTGTGTCTTTGGGTCGCAACATTGGGGTGTCCCCGAAGTCGTCTGAGTTTGCCCGGGGTATAACGTCAGAGGCTGGGACACAGCCAGTGGAGAAGAATCCGGAAGGCTCGAACCCTGTCCGCGATGTCTTTTGCGACCATCGAGGGCGTGGCTGCGTGAAGTGGGCTGGTAAGAAGCATGGAGTTGAGCTGTTGCGAGACACGGGTGCCTCTCAGACTTTGATGAAGAACTTTACTGGTAGACCAATAAACGCGGCACGGGTAGTTGTGGTGCAACGGGTATGACCTGCTATCAGGTCATACCCGTTGGTCAGGATGGAACTGGAGGTAGAAGGTGTGACATGAGAGTTGGATGTGGGAATTGTGGAGAACTTGCCTGTTGGGGGCGTCGACCTCCTTCTCGGCAACGACTTTGCGGTGCCTACTTCCAAGGTTTCCCCCTTAGTCGTTGCCGAGTAGCCGGCCGACGTGAGTAGGGAGGAACAGGAGTGGGTAGAGAAGTGTCAAGTACAACCTATGGCGTGCGTTGTTACAAGACCTCTTGCATTCAAAGTGTCACAGCCTATTCCTCAGTCTTATGATCAACGGAGGAACGGTTGGAAGAAGATGGCTAATGTTGGTAAAAGTTTGGAGAGTTTAGTACCAGCAGCGCTTCTTGGCGACTCAGTATTGGCACCATTGTTGGAGTCTGGAGAGGCCCCAGGACCTGTCACAGCTAGTGAGGAGGTAGGGCAGGAAGAGACTCCGAGGCAGCAACGTTACACACAGAGAGAAAAAAGGGTTGCTCAGTTTGATATTGGGGGAGGACATGGGTTGCTTCGGAAGCATCTAGACAGGTTGGTTCCCTCAGATATTTGTAAACTGCAGTTGGAGGATCCGGAAGTTGAGAAGTGTGGTAATGGTGCTATCGAGATCAAACACGAGGACGGGGAAACATGTCATGTGAACCTGTTGGAGGAGTTTGTGAGGCAACCACCTGAGCAGCCTACTGTCCCTGCGTTGGTCTGCAGCGGCCAAGGAGGAGAAGGAGAGGGGGGCAGTAGGGCACAGGTGGAGGAGAGTTGGGATTGTCATGTCTCGGCGGAGCAGTGGGCGGGGGACACGAGTCTGGTGGCTGTGGAAGCACTAGAGCACCTGCCTGAGCAGCAGTGTGCAGCGCTCCAGCACCATCTCGGTTCATACCCCACTGGTCGTGCCGAGCCCCCGAGCCTCACAACTCAGGCGGTGCAAGATGTTCCGCGGGCAGGTCACGTGAATGTTGGGAGACAGTTAGCCTCGTTGTTTTGGTGGTTCAAGGTGGGCGACGAGGCTTGGGCATGGTTGCCAGGTCATGGTCGGCCCATGGCTGCCAAGGGTGGTGGTCAGAAGGAGGACATTGGGCAGATTGGTGAGGTTGGCTGTGGAGTGGATGTGCCTGGTCGTCGTATAGCCTCCCAATGCTGCTCTAGTCGAATGCAACAGCCCTACCATAGACCGACTATATCTGGCCATGTCGCTAAAAGTGGTGATGCTGCGCAGGCAGATGTAGTTGCAAGGAATGCGGGGGTGCCCATGTACGGTATCAGCGGGGAAGCCTTAGCAATAATGAACTATGGAAGTGACTGCACAGGTGGTACTGATTGTCCCTCTCATGACCTGGCTGTTCTAGGGACGAAGGTGGAGAAGGAGGGAGACTACAGGTTAGAAGCTCCAGTCTCGGCTGGGTTGTGGGAAGGCACTAGGCATGTTGTTCTGCGAGATATGTTGTTTACTAGGCTGTGGCAGTGCATCCGCATGTTTGTTGCTTCTCCAGGCCTGATGTACGGGGTAGAATCCGACATGGAGGCTGGAGACAGTGCAAGGCTCAGTTTAATTCCCTACCGTATAAATCCTGCTCGACAGCCTGTGGTGCAAGCAGAGCTGGATTACGTGTTGACGAAGGGTCTGAGGGATAAGAAATGTCGTCAGTGGTCCTTGCCTGTAACTTTGCAACCTGTGTTAAGTGGCAAGATCAGTGTGTGTGTTGATTGCAAGAGTGGGTGTGAATTATCCCTGACAGACACCTATACCTTATCGAGAGTTGACGACACCATAGACCGCATCGGGGCTGCATCGCTAATCACGAAGGTAGAACTAGTGAAAGGTTATTGGCAGGCCCCGGTGCCGGAAAGAGTGAAGAGAAGTGCCAGTCTTGTGATGAACTGAGCAGTTTATCAGTGTCAAAGGAGTACAAAGGAGTACAAAAGAAATCAAGCAACAACAGATCTAGTGACCCTTCTAGGTTGCTTGTCCTCCAAAACACTGAGGATCAAGTGTCCAAACAGTGGTTTAGAGTGGGTAAGGGAACATTGGAAAGGGAATTACTGCCCTGGAACTAATGTCCGTGGCAGGATTAGGAAGTTAGTAGGGGACAGATGGGTTAGTAACTGAGGGGGGGATAAAATAAAGTTATTCATTTACAAACGCAGTCAGTCGCGGGTTTGAAGCGAGATATTTGTCTAGGCGGAGTTTAAATGAATCAACGGTGATGCAGTCTATAACGTTTCGGGAAAGCCCATTCCACAAGTTGACAACTCGATTGAAGAAGAAATTCTTAGATTCGTGTGAGTTAAAAGATTTACCAATAATTTTGCAACCGTTTCCCCGCGTGTAATTAGATTGGTCGATAGTGAAGTACTTACTACAGTTCATATTGTCGATGCCTTTGATGATTTTGAACACTTGAATTAAGTCACCTCTTAATCTGCGCTGGGTTAAAGGAAATAGATTAATTCTCTAAGACGCTCTTCGTATGGTTTGTTCTTTAGGCTAGGTATCATTTTGGTAACTCTACGTTGAACTCGTTCTAGCTTGTATATATCTTTTTGGTAATAAGGGCACCAGGATTGAACGCAGTATTCCAGAAGAGGGCGGACTAAGGAATTGTAAAGGGTTAGGATAACTTCTTTGGATTTATGCTCAAATGACCTGCCTATAAAGCCAATTATTTTGTTTGCCTTCTTAACAACTTCTGAACATTGTTGACTCGGTTTTAGGCTACTCGATATTGTTACTCCCAGATCGAGTGCCATTCATCGAATAGTTTGCTTTCTCATTTAGGTATCCGATATGTAGTACTTTACATTTATCCGCATTGAAACTCATTTGCCAAATTTGGGCCCAATATGACAATTTATGTAGATTGTGTTGCATATCGTCAACTTGTTCTTTTGAGAGTACGCTATTTGCAATTTTTGTATCGTCAGCAAATTTTGAGATTGTACAGGTGAGGCCTTCATCTATGTCGTTGATGTAAATTAGAAAGAGAATTGGTCCTAGTACCGATCCCTGGGGTACCCCGCTACTTACATTGGTCCATTTAGATGCCTTACCGTTTATGACTACTCTTTGCTTTCTGTCACTGAGCCAATTTTCTATCCATTTCAACACACCGTCTTGTATTCCATGCGCTTTTAGTTTTAGCAGTAAACGTTTGTGGGGAACTTTGTCAAAGGCCTTTTGAAAATCAAGGTATATAATATCTACAGCTTTACTCTCATCGTAGAGGTTGTGGATATCGTGGAAGAAGTCTAAGAGGTTTGTTAAACAGGAACGTTTTTTACGAAAGCCGTGTTGAGTATCTTTAAGTATGTTATTTTCCTCTAAGTGATTTACGAGTCTGTCTCGTATGACCGTTTCTAGCATTTTACATACAACTGAGGTTAAGCTAATTGGACGATAGTTACTGGGTAGGGATTTGCTGCCTTTTTTGAATATCGGTGTTACGTTGGCTAGCTTCCACTGATCAGGCATCGTTCCAGACTGCAAGGATTTATTGAATAGTAAAGTCAGTGGTTTGGAGAGCTCATCCTTAGCTTCCTTCAGAACTCTAGGCGAGAGTGTATCAGGTCCAGGCGTTTTATTTACCTTGAGTTTATCTAAACAATTCAATACTTCTCTCTCTGTAACGGTGATATTGCTTAGAACATCTGAATTATCAATCTGAATCGGCGATGGTGTAGGGATATCACTGAGGTCTTCTGTTGTAAAAACTGATGCAAAGAAGGTATTGAGGGCATTACTCATTTGTACTTCGTCTTTGGTGTATTCTCCATTTTCATCGACAGGTGTTGTTGTGCTGCCGGAACACAAGTTGGATGTGTGGCATGCTAAGGGCACTGATAATGTTTTCGTTTTGGCTGATTGTTTGTCACGGGAGGGTCTGTTTGCAGGAGAACCCTCGCCGTTCAGTCAGTGTGTGTTGAGAGTGGAGAAAAACTAGGCTTGCCCCTGTAGAGCAGCCGCCAAAAACAACATTAAAATTAAATAAAAAAACTCGCATAAAAACTCTTTCTTTTGATAGTTATTTGTAAGTTGCCAATGTTATACCTAAAGTCCTAAGTTGAACCTGTCTTTCACTTAGGAGGCTGGGCTCTGTGAAGCTCACTCTGGGAGCATAGTAGGCTAAATTATACTATTATGTTTGGGAGGGGTTATAAGATTTTCTTTATGTTGATATGTTGTTTTATGTAAGACTTGAGCTTTGCATTTCATTCCTAGTGTAGTGGCTATGTGTGACGGGTCTTGTCGGCATTCTGCCTTGTCAGATATCGTGCTCGCCTAATGTTGAAGGTCCTATATCTTGGGCGGGATGTGACGCCTGCCAGCGTTGGCAGAATCGCCTCCCGGTAGCCACTAGCGCTCGCCAGGGCAGTGAAATGGGCTACAGTCTATCTACAATGTTGTACTTTCTTTCTTGTGAATCGTCATGTCACAGGCATTATAGAAGTGGTCTTTATTTTTGCCTGTGACAATGCATTATATTTTATATCTTGAGTTGAACATAAGATGCATTGTAGTGAAGGAGAGAGAGCGAGCGAGCAGCGTGGGGCAGTGAGTGTTGCTTTCCCTCCTCCTTCCTCCCTCCCGGAGGAGTCTCTCGCCCGCGTGGGCTTTCTCTCGGTTTTGATTGGCTGGTGGTTCCTGGCGCCTTCTGGAGGCCTGCTGCCTTGTGACGTAGCGGCCAGTGATTGGCCGACCACCATGCCTTTGTGTGATCCTGAGAAGGACGCTACCTTCCTCAGAGCTTGCCTGACCAGCATACCCTTCACACCTCCATTACCACCTGTCCCCGACTTCTACCTATAGAGCACTTTCTCTCTCTCTCTCAACTTCTTACCTCTCATTCTTCTACTCTATTTAACATCATAACTCCCCTTTGGTTCTGAACGATTTCATACATCGGCCATCGTATTATATGCTGAAGCTCTCAGATATTACATGTTTAGTTAGGCATTTTGGAGGGGTTACCATTTTGTCTGTAGAGGTTCGACACACTTACGGTGTCTCCCTACCTTTTTCTTGGTTGTCTGCTGGGCTATTTAATGCTAGACTGGGGTGAGGCTATTGTTGTTGTGATTTCCGATGTGTACCAGGTTTTGTTGAACCGGTACAATCGCAACGGATACGTGGGAAGCCTAGGTGGTCTTTCTGACTGTGTACCTTGGGAGTTTAGCACTGTGATGCGAGTGAGCGCTTTTGCCTCTGCCACCCAACACTGTGCTAACCCGTTTTGCTTTGACTTTGAGAGGGTCGCCAGGAGAGAACCAGATACTAGCGATCTGGATCTCTCAAGAGAGCACCCCGTCATTTAACGTAATTAGGCCGTACAGTCTTAACCTGACAAGCGCGATATAGACTTAGGGGCTAAGGTAGTTATTTGTGCATTTCTAGCCTTGGATTCTGACAGAATTCGTTATATTTACAATATAGAGCATTATTTATTTTACATATATGATGTATATATGAACCTTCAAGACTGCTAAAATAAGTTGGAAAAGCATTTGGGTGGTGAAAAACGAAGATATTGGCCACCCGGTCATAATCTCAGGCGAGAGAGAGCCACAGGCAACCCTCCCCTCTCGCTGTCTGTGAGGTAACTGAGACGAGTGGGGCGGTATGGGCCGGTGTCTGGGTGTTACATAACGATCTTTTATGCAACCCACTTGTGCTACATTATCGCGGGAGAGAAAAATAACCGATAAATGATGATAAGAAGAGGAAAAATAGGTGATAATTGAGGAGGGGAGGGAGAGGGGAATAAGGTGGGGAGGGAGGGGAGGGGGGTGGGTGAGAAACACATGGATGAGTACTGGAGGGAAATTATCTCACCTAGAGACAAATTCCTTTGTTTTGATGGGCCCTTTTTTTTTTTTGGAAGGCTTTTTTTATGGTCTTGCTTCCGTGAGGCCTATCGCATTCCCTATAGGAAGCCTTCCATGAGGCCCATCGTGCTTAAGGGGTTAAGGACCTCGCTAGGCTACGAGCCGCTTGCTCAGCCATTGTTTCCTAGCCTACTACATCCTAGCTAGACTTTATTCGCCTAGCAGACACCCGATTAAGATTATAAACTCTTATGTTATGTATGCAGCATTTTTATTCACGTTGATTGTAAGCCTTGGTTGTTGTTGAGTTGCACAACCCGAGCAGGCTTTTTTTAGTTGCCTGACAAAGTACTTCTTTTGTTGTTGGAGATAATACTATTGCGCATTTATTATTATTCCTGTGCCAGTTAACACTGTATGTCCCTACACTTGTCATATCTTGTTCCTGCTTTATATAACAGTTCAAAATCCGATTCGATCATCTTAAGCAGCATCAGACTTTCTTCAGAAGATTCCTGCTCGATGCTTTAGGACTTTCGTTCACTTTCTTTAATATAGGAGTGACAGTTTATTATTGTTTAGAGTAACTTTAGTTATACCTTCTTCTTGTTTGCATTAAATCATTGCAGTGATTTAATTAATTTCTCTATCTTTTTCCTTGTATACATTATTAACGTAATTGTATGTTCTTGTGATCAGGCTGTATCAGAGATCATCAGCCTGTAGTAGTAGTGCATTTATACCGAGTTATAGGATACCCCACTATCGCAGATTTAACTCTGGAGGGTATAGGTGTTTTTGTGCGCCGGCATTATAAGTTCGAGGGTTGAATCTAGTGTTACCGTTGTGGCTGGGTGCCTTTCTAGTCCAATGATTAAGAGCCCTTGTTTTATACGAGTCCCGGTCGTAACACATGTAGTTCCTATCTTGGCACGTGCCTAAGACGTTAAAAAACAACGTACTCGTAACTACTAAAAACATACATTGTAGCAACGTGTTAAAACTATGTGTAGTACCGGTATTGTATTTTTTTTATGTTGTATTAAAACCTTTTAAAAACGTTGCATTGACGTATTTTTTGAAATGTTGCAATATTACCACACCTTTACAAGTACCAAACATTTTAGTAGTAATGTGGTATGTTAGTATTAATATAACGTAACGTTTATCTTTTACTCTACATTTTTTACACAGATTTTTTAAACATTTTCTTTTAGCAGTGAACATACATTCAATGATACCAAATATAGGGGAGAGCGGTGATGGTTCGGACGGAAGGATGGTTCGGACAGTGCATTTCCTGAGAAACGTATGGGACCTAAGGCCCCGAGATTTTGCGTGAAACTGCGAGAGTTTGTCTACTTTCATCACGCGTGATTTGGTTCTTACATCAGCTACACTTTTAAATGCAGGTCCGATTTTATGGTTTTTTGCACTTCCTATGTAATATTTTCACTTTATATCGTAAGCTCTACCTCCATGAATATGTCAACCAGCGAAATGTGCATTATTATGGTGAGACTATGTTGTACGCCGAAGATATTTCCGTAAATAACAAATGCTGAAGTCGCTTGTGTGAACGTTGAGCGTACTCATCGATTAACTATATAGATTCGGGATCATTCGGACAGTTGAGGGTGGTAATGGTTCGGACCAGTCCGAACCATCCTTCCCACTAATTACCCAAAAATTACCTTATCAATTGATAACACTACTTCCTGTAAACATCTATATTATGAACACATAGTGAAACACAACTCTTAAAACCCTTAAATAGCGGCGCACCACATAAGTCGAGTTGAAAAAACTGGCAAAAAACGGGTGAAAAAAGGGTGGAAATCGAGTGAAAATGGGTGGGATAGTAATGATCCATACGTCCGACATCTGTGGCCTCCCGGCCCACACTAACTCCAGTTCCCCCACCGCGCGGGAGGATGACAGTGTAACCAATAGTTCGCTAAAAGTGAGCAAGGTAGCAAATTCAGCTAAACTTCCATCTTCGAGGTAACACTGTCAGTGCTCCACGAGTGCTACGTAGCTTTATGTGGCGTCATTGTGTAGCGATTTCCACCTAGTTTTCGGCGCAATACAGTTCCTTTCATACTGATGGTTGATATAGCAGTCAGAACGGCCTGAAAAGGCCCAAAACGGCCACAGAGGGCCCGCTAGACAAGGGTTCCATGAGGGAATAATATATTTATATTTTATTATGCATTTATCTGTGCTAATACAATATAATATAAACTAAGTCAATTATGTAATTTATTTGAAGTAACATAGTCTTAATCCATACCTATAATATTGTTTATACAAATAAAGGTACTGTATGTTTATTTGATTTATGGATAAGTACATTATCCATAATTCTGGTTAAGTATAATCCAGTTTGTTTTCAATATTATTTGTTTACAAATATGAAGAGATTAATTTCGATTATGAAGTTTAATTTTGTATTTTAGCAAAATAAAATGTCTTTGAAATGATAAATTCTTGTTTTTAGCAAATCCAACTCACATAATTTTAAGATTATGCCAATTAATATACGTGACCGAACAATCCCACCCTTCTGACCGAACCATCACCACTGGTTTGGACGATTTAGAAACTTGTGTTTCGGGAACTATAGCTCAAAACTGAAAAGAGATAAGGGTTTGAAATAATTAGGCTAAAGAACCAAATAACGAAGCAACATTTTATCATCAACTAGATTATACTACTGCTTAAACCTGAATTTCTACAAATATTTAAAAAAGAAACGTCCGAACCATCACCGCTCTCCCCGACATGTTTTTTACATGTTTTGCAAGTAACATTCCTATTTAGGTTTCTTTTTACGTACTCACATTATAATAGACGCTTCTTTGATATTGCCAGAAAAACAAACATTAACGTTGCCATTATATAGACTACAGACGTGTTACTTACGCCTTTCTTGTTTGTTCAATACAAGTCGCATTATCACATTATGTAATTCCTATTTTGGCACGTGCCTAAGACGTTAAAAAACAGTGTACTCTATAGGTTATGAAACACGTTTCGTAATTACTAAAAACATACATTGTAGCAACGTGTTAAAACTATGTGTGGTAATGTTATTGTTGTATGTTTTATTAAAACCTCTTAGAAACGTTGCATTTACGTAGTTTTAGAAATGAAATATTACCACACCTGTACAAGTACCAAACGTTTTAGTAGTGATGTGTTATGCTAGTATTAATATAACGTAACATTTACCTTCTACTCTACATTTTATACACAGATTTTTAAAACGTTTTCTTTTAGTAGTGAACATACATTCAATGATACCAAATATACGCATTTTTTACACGTTTTGCAGGTAACATTCCTATTTAGGTTTCTTTTTACGTGTTCACAACATTATAATAGACGTTTCTTTGATGTTGCCAGACAAACAAACATGAACGTTGCCATTATATAGACTACAGACGTCTTATTTACGTCTTTCTTATTTGTTCAATACAAGTCGCATTATCACATTAAGTAATTCCTATTTCAGCACGTGCCAAAGACGTAAGAAACAAATGTATTCCATAGGTTATGACACACGTTTTGTAGTTACTAGCTGAAAATGTTGTAACAACGTGTTTACACTATGTGAGGCTAGGTTAATAATGTTTGTATTATTAAAACATTGTAAAAACGTCTTTACGACGTAATTTCAGATACGTTGTGATATAACCAAACCAGCATAAGTGTCAAACGTTGTACACACGTAACCTGTTTATTGGGTAAGACCAAAGCCGACAACATAACTGCGACCGCCATCACCAAGCATGTAATCTATCTGTTGTTGCCCAAATTGACTATACTCTTCAGTGTTTATGCCCAGATCAGCTGCTCGAAGACAGACGAATGCTACATTGGCTGCATGCCTCAGTGAACCCCATTGACTTATGAAAATAAGATCTTTTGGTGTCCTCTTCGTATTTCTTATGATCTTGTTACAGAATGCCTCAAGGTAATTTCTGCCTGTAGATTTAATTGATGCATCACCTATTTAAGCCAGTAGTACCATAACTCCAGGTGTCCTTTCAGCCCAAGAAAATTCACTCACTCCTGGTCTGTAGATTGTTAAGTAGTGTTGTTTAGCTTGGTCAAGATACTGACTCTCCCCAGTGGCACGGTAAAGCCATGCCGCTGCCCAGGCCAATTCATCTTCGAAAATACCATAACTCTTATAAAATTCAGCTGCATCAGTAATTGATTCGGAATATTTTCCTTTGTAAGTGTTGGCAAAGCTGTAGAGCTGTCGGGCATGAAGGAGGCACTTATCACTATATGCCGAGTCTGTTTGTCGAAAGAGTATGGAGGCTGCAGCGAGGGCGGCAGCCGTCTCACCAGCCAGGTCTGAACCAGGTTTACTCTCTGTAATCTTGTAGGCTGGTCTGCTCATTTCCATGTCTTCCGGCTGTCCCCAGTAGCTGTGATCCAGCGAACCATTGCCCACCTGGCCATAGAACACGATGGGAGCCACATGAGCTTTTATGAAGTAGTCTGTGGCCCACTTGACCGCAGCCAGCATATAAGTACTTTCACCTGTTGACATAACAAAGTAAATACAATTCTGTAGTTTATAAGTACTTCATACTGATTTGATTCAAGATGAAATATATTTAGACCTTCCAATAAAATTATTTTATCAGCAATTCCTGGAATCTTAGGATGTACAGTACCTACCTTGTTACTAATACGAGTGAATAATGGGGGTCAAATTTCGAAAATACACATGTAAAATATTAAGTTTGCCTATGAATGAAATGTGCTACTAACCTGCTATGCTGCAGTGTAGTCAATGGCTCCCCAGGCCAGTATTGTGGCCGCACCAGCCATGGGATACCCAAACTTCACATAGTCACCAGCTGAAAAAAAAAAAAAAAAAAATATAGCATAAAAAATTTCTTCGAATAAGAGTAGGCTTATTCTGTGAACATCCACAATATTTCATTCATATGCAGACAAAACAATGTCAGTAAACTTTATAGTGTATGTAGGGTCGACTATACCCTATTCCAAGTAAGTAGGCCAAAGCTACTTCAGACTATAAGGAAGTTAGAGCCGTAAACATTGCTATTGAACATAAATAGTAGTATTAAATACATTAATAAGTAAGTTTGTCATGGATAAAAAAGTATGCTGAATAGGGTTTTAGTGTTACATAACTCAAAAACCGACTAGAACAAATGGGCTGTAAATGTCCACACTTCTTCACATACTGACTCTTCCCAAATGGTAGATATATTAGCTCGATTACTCAAGCCGTTTTTTTTTTTTTTTTTTTTTTTTTTTTTTTTAAAGACAATGAACGGAGGAAGGAAAAACACAGATAAAACAAAAAGGTCCATGTGCCTAAAGGCATCCTCCATTCATAAAATGTTTGTAACAACTGGATTTAAACATTTGTAGATTGTAAGTTTGTGGAAAGCAATTCGAGGGAAGTGAATTCCAAAGAGTAGTAGTTCTAGGGATAAATTAATTTTGATAAGCAGAAGTTCTGCATTGTGGAGGAGAAAGTGTAAATTCATGGGCGCTCTCAGCTGCCCTAGTTCTACGGGGAAAGATGTGGAGAGGCGGCACAATTGAAGCAAGTTCCTCGGAACAATTGCTGTGAAAATATCTGTAGAATAATGCAAGGGATGCAACGTTTCTTCGTATGGATAATGTAGGAAGGTCCTGTGTGATTGCAGGGTTATTGATTAATCTAATAGCTTTATTTTGAATTTTGTCCAACTGCCTCAATGCAACCACTCCACAGAGGTGAACAGTAATCCATCTGAGAACGCACATGACTTTTATATATTACGGCCAACTGCTCGTCAGTGAAGAATTCTCGAACTCTGTACAGGAGTCCCAATTTTTTAGAGGCATTCTTAGCAATGTTTCTAACATAATGTGTCCAGCTCAAGTTAGTAGTTAATGTTACACCAAGAATGTCAATACTAGGGGAAGTGGGAATATTTACATCATTAAAAAATATATGGGAGTAGTGAGATTCTGTTGGTTAGAAAATTGAATGTACTTGGTTTTCTGTGCATTAAAGGAAACTAGATTCTTTTGTCCCCATTCTTCAATTCTAGAAAGGTCCTGGTTCAGAGAAATTGCAGTGCTTATTTTTGAATTTATAAGATTGGGTTGGGTGAAAGAATTGGTAAATGTGAAGGAACTGTGGAGTGTTGAGTCATCTGCGTAGGAATGTATTGGATTATGAGTGGTAGATATGAGATCATTGATATGAATGAGGAACAGAGTTGGGGCCAAAACTGATCCCTGGGGAACACCAGCATTTATTGAGTGAAATTGAGAATAAAGGCCATCTACCATTACACATATTTTTCTGTTATGAAGATAAGAAGAAATTAGTGGAACTAATGATGCAAGGCCGTAGTGTGACATCTTCGACAATAAGGATTGATGCCAGACTCTATCAAATGCCTTTGATATATCCAGTGCTATTGTATGTGTTTCACCATGTTGGTCTGTAGCTTGGTTGATTTGATGCGTAAGAAGGCAAAGAATGTCTGCAGTTGATCGACATCGTCTAAAAGCATATTGCCTATCACTGATTAATTTATTATTCTCAAGATGCTTAATTATGTGATTATTTAATATAATTTCAAAGACTTTACCAATAGTGGAAGTTATAGCTATTGGTCTGTAGTTTGATGGATCTGAAGAGGCACCTTTTTTAGGAACTGGATGGATGTTTGCTTCTTTCCAGGGTACTGGTAAGCATGAGGTATGAGTACATAGACGGAAAATTTTTGCCAATACAGGAGCGAGCACCAAGGAGCAATTCTTAAGTACTATTGGAGGAATTTCATCTGGACCAGGAGCCTTATCTACTGAGAGATTCTGCAAAATAGTTTTGACATGTCTGGTGTGGATCTTAAGTAAGGGAATTTCAGGCGAATTAAAATTAAGTACAGGGACATCTTGATTTATTTCATCTAAGGTTGAGTTGGTGGAGAAAATATCCGCAAGAAGGTTAGCTTTACCTCGTGGGTCACTTACAAGATTGCCAGTCGGAGATTTTAAAGGTGGAATGGATGAAGCAGTTGTGAAGTTGGATTTGAATGAGTTAAGAGTAGACCAAAATATGTTGTTATCATTTGGATTATTTAGAAGTTTATTTGAGTTATAATAGGTGGCAGTGTGGTTTTCTGGCTTACCCATAATGAACAGGGTATAGCCTAATTAGGCCTACCATCATAGTAACCAACCCACAGCCTAATTACCATCATAGTAACCATCACATAGTAACCACCACATAGTCTATTTATCATCATAGTAACCACCCCACAGACTATTTACCATCATAGTAACCACCCTCCAGATCGACCCGTTGTTGCGTCTCAGAATCCAAAGCGTCATCAGTGGCCGAGTCCCTCCTCCAGGTGACCTGTTGCGAGGCTAGCATATACCCTGAGCGCTGGGCCTCGTTGAACAGCAGGGACTTGTGGAGAACCTCATCGTAGTCGTAGGGGGCGTTCAGCATGGGGGTGCAGGGTGGGTTGGTTACTGGTGTGCTGGAGACTGGTGGTGTACCTTGGCAGAAGAGAAGGATAAATAGAAAAGAATAGGTAAGAGCGATGGAGGGAGGAGGAGAGGTGTAGAGAAGGGGGTAAGAATGGTAGGTCTAAGGAGAGGTGGAGAAGGAGGTTAGAACAGTATTGAGAGGAGAGGAGGAGAAGGTAGCTGACAGGCAAAGGTTAGTGAGGGGGGAGAAGGTGATCAGAGTAGGGGAAGAGGATTAATTAATTAATTAATTAGATTAAATAGTAAAGAGGTGAAGAAGAGGGACAGTAAGGAGAGAACAAATATATTGAAAGGTTGGAGAAGGCGGTAAATGGGAGATTACAACAAAGGAAAATATTCCGCTTAAGCTTTTTCCTTCATTACTTTTCTTTAACTATCCCTTCTATGACTACTAAATTTCTAAACTATATCTTAACCTAGCTCTAGCTTTTTCTGGAAAAGCCGGTAAATAGGCGAGCTGTTCTCCCACAAGCGAGGACAGGTAATCCATCAAGAAGAAGAAGTAGAAGAAGGCTACTTTGTCTTGAGGGAGTTGTTGTTGCTTATGTTGATGGATTTACCGTAGTAGACACTGAAGAAAGCGAACTAAATTAATCTGAGGCACAGTTATATTTTTACAATATAGGCAAAGGAAGTGTGAAAATTATGTAGGATACTGGTTTATGCCCCTTTCACACATACAGGACTAGGGTGCCGCATGCAGCAGAGTAGCTACTCTGCTGCATGCGGCACCCGAGTCGGCACCTAGTCCTGACCATGCGGCTGTAGTCGTCTGTAGTCTGGTGAAGTCCTGGCAATACGTGTCAAGTCGTGGCCCCAGAACAAAATGTTTGTGAGTTTCAAAATTTCGTCCAGACTTGACATTTGTCTGGTGGATGCGGGGAGTAGTCTGCGCTAGTCGTCACTAGTCTTCTGTATGCGGCTGTAGTCCTTGAGTATAGCGTAGCGAATTGTGTGTCATGTGTAGCATAAAGACTACAGACGCATACACCAGAATACAGCCGACAGACACGAGTACAGCCGCATAGGTCTACTTCCTTTCCTCCGCCTTCTCTTTCCTTCTCCTCCTCTCTGCTTCTCATTCTCCTCCCTCCCTCCCTTCTCCTCCTCTCTGCTTCTCATTCTCCTCCCTCCCTCCCTTCTCCTCCTCCTCTCTTCTTCTCATTCTCCTCCCTCCCTCCCTTCTCCTCCTCCTCTCTGCTTCTCATGCTCATCCCTCCCTCCCTTCTCCTCCTCCACTCTCCTTCTCCTTCCTCCCTCCCTTCTCCTCCTCCTCTCTGCTTCTCATTCTCCTCCCTCCCTCCCTTCTCCTCCTCCTCTCTGCTTCTCATTCTCCTCCCTCCCTCCCTTCTCCTCCCTCCCTTCTTTTCCTCCTCTCTCCCTTCTTTTCCTCCTTCTCCTCCTGTCTTCGTTCGTTTCCTCCTTCTCCTCCTGTCTTCGTTCTTTTCCTCCTTCTTCCTCCCTTCTTCTCCTCCACCTCTTCCCTCCCTCACTACCTCCCTACTACCCCCTGTTCTTCTCTTCCTACTCTCTTCCCTCTCATTTAACCCGCTGAGTGCCAGCCAATTTTGACGGTGTGCTTCTGCCAGTGCCAGAGTTTTTTTTTTTTTTTTGGGGTGGGGCTAAATCTATCAAGTTGGGAGAGAAAGGAAGGATAATGGTAAAAAAAACACTCCCCTCGCCAGAAATCAGGTCCCCGATGGTCCCGAAAGTAGCTGAAAAGACACTATAGACTACAGAGATTTTTATGGTATCGGAATGTATGGGTGGGAGGGTTTTGGGGTTGGTGGGGGGAAGGTAGAAGGGTAATTGACTTGCGTTACACATATGAAGCCGATTGGTGAGGTAGTTTCGCCACCACGGATTTTCCTTTTTTTCCTTTTCTTCGTACGGATACGCTGGAAGTGGGTGGTGGGAGGCAGTTGGGGGTGTTGTTGGGAGAAGGGTAAGGGACTTGTCACACAAATATGGAACCGATTGGTGCAGTCGTTTCGCCGCCACAGATTTTCCTTTTTTTTCCTTCTGACGGGACCGACAGTCAGCGAGTGGGTGGGAGGAGGGATTTGGGATTTTTGTGGTGGGTAGCCAAAAGGGTAAGGTACATGTGGTAAAAATATGAAAGCCATAGGTGCAGTCGTTTCGCTGCTACGATTTTTTTTCGGCGAGGACGTAGTCGACTGTAATGATGTCCACCCCTGGTCGAGTGCACTTTATATACCTCCGTTGGCCACAGAACCTGTATGTGTCGGCTTTATGCGAGTGTATGCGGATCGACTCTGAAGTCGATCGTCTGAAGTCTTATAGATGCGGGTGTAGTCGGCATGTACAAATGACCGTTATTTCCATTGTCGGTTCGAGTCTCAAGACTTCTCCGGAGTCAAGACGACAACGTCGGCTGTATGCGGCTGTAGTCTTCTGTAGTCTGGTGAAGTCCTTTGGATGCGGCATTACCGAGCCAGCTCCACCAAGTCGGGGAAAAAAATGCCACGACTAGCTACTCTGCTGCATGCGGCACCCGAGTCCTGTATGTGTGAAAGGGGCATTAGTCTTATAAAATGGACTGTGATAATAATAATAATATTAATTAAAGTTGCAAGCAACGTTGTCCGGGGTTCGAGGGGTTTTGCAAGCAGGGTATTGTGTTGGATACAAAAGTTGTGTCACAGATATCAAAAGATCATTTAACTTATCGGGCATGGAGAAACTACAGAAGGAACAGATTGTGCAAACAAACAAGAGCGAGAGAGGGAGAGATTGCCTGCATAAGGGATCTGCCTCTATTCGTTTAGTAACAGAGTTGTAGATATGTGGAATAGGCTACCGAGTGCTATAATGGGATCAAGAACAATAGAGCTTCAACTTGAAATTAGATAGAGCGAGATGGGTTGGGTGTGAAAGGGATCTGCCATGTGTAGGTCAATCGGCTCTGCAGACTCCCCTTTTTTTATTTTGTTTATGTTCTCATTTGTGAGAGAGAGAGTATGGCAAGAGAGAATAGGATGTCATAAACGTAAGGAAGATAGCGATAAATATGAGAGAGAGAGAGAGAGAGAGCGCGGGATGGGTTGGGTGTGAAAGGGATCTGACATGTGTGGGCCAATCGGCTCTCTGCAGACTCCGGTTTTCTTATATTCTCATTTGTGAGAGAGAGAGAGAGAGACTAGGATGTCATAAATGTAAGGGAGACAGAGATAAATGAGAGAGAGTTGTTATGAGATGGGTTGGGTGTGAAAAGGGTCTGTCTTGTGTGGGCCAATTGGCTCTCTACAGACTCCCATTTTCCTATGTTCCTATTTCTTACAATTGTGTTTTGGTTGCAGGTATATGATAACATGGGTGTATAGTAAGTAGTGTAAATAACAGGTAACGTTTATGAGATGGGTTGGGTGTGAAAGGGATCTGCCTTATGTGGGCCACTTGGCTCTCTGCAGACTCCCATTTTCATCTTGGTTGCATGTGTGAGGGATCTGCCTCATTTGTACCGGTGTGCAAAACAAACAAGAGCGAGAGAGAAAGAGATTGGCTGTGTAAAGGATCTGCCTCTATTCGCTTGGTAAAAGAGTTGTAGATATGTGGAATAGGCTACCAAGTGCTATAGTGGGATCAATATGATGTTACAGTGAGGTCCACGCTTGGATCTTCTGATCACTGTCTGATACAGGCCACCTGTCTATCACCTACCACACCTTCCCACTCTGAACCTGTTTTGGTGACTAAATGGCATTACGATAGGGCAGACTGGGAGGGTCTTCAAGGTTTCTTTATTGATATTCCCTGGACCTCTTTCTTTTCTAATGATGCACACTCCACCTTGAGCCACATACAAGATTTTGTAAAAATTGGAATGGAAACTTTTATTCCTCATCAAAAGTACAGTAAAAGACCTAATTCACCTAAATGGTTTGACCATAATTGTGCTAGAGTAACTGAACAAAAAGCAATAGCCTACAATGCATACACAAGATCAAAAACACATGAAGCCTTTAATTACTTTAGAAACATCAGAAATCATGCCAAAACTGTATTAAACCTAACTAAATCAAACTTTCTCCACAAGCAGGCAAATATACTTCTAAATAATCCAAATGATAACAATATATTTTGGTCTACTTTTAACTTATTCAAATCCAACTTCACTACTGCTTCATCCATTCCACCATTAAAATCTCCGACTGGCAATCTTGTAAGTGACCCACGAGGTAAAGCTAACCTTCTTGCGGATATTTTCTCCACCAACTCAACCTTAGATGAAATAAATCAAGATGTCCCTGTACTTAATTTGAATTCGCCTGAAATTCCCTCACTTAAGATCCACACCAGACATGTCAAAACTATTTTGCAGAATCTCTCAGTAGATAAGGCTCCTGGTCCAGATGAAATTCCTCCAATAGTACTTAAGAATTGCTCCTTGGTGCTCGCTCCTGTATTGGCAAAAAATTTCCGTCTGTGTACTCATACCTCATGCTTCCCAGTACCCTGGAAAGAAGCAAACATTCATCCAGTTCCTAAAAAAGGTGCCTCTTCAGATCCATCAAACTACAGACCAATAGCTATAACTTCCACTCTTGGTAAAGTCTTTGAAATTATATTAAATAATCACATAATTAAGCATCTTGAGAATAATAAATTAATCAGTGATAGGCAATATGGTTTTAGACGATGTCGATCAACTGCAGACATTCTTTGCCTTCTTACGCATCAAATCAACCAAGCTACAGACCAACATGGTGAAACACATACAATAGCACTGGATATATCAAAGGCATTTGATAGAGTCTGGCATCAATCCTTATTGTCGAAGATGTCACACTACGGCCTTGCATCATTAGTTCCACTAATTTCTTCTTATCTTCATAACAGAAAAATATGTGTAATGGTAGATGGCCTTTATTCTCAATTTCACTCAATAAATGCTGGTGTTCCCCAGGGATCAGTTTTGGCCCCAATTCTGTTCCTCATTCATATCAATGATCTCATATCTACCACTCATAATCCAATACATTCCTACGCAGATGACTCAATACTCCACAATTCCGCTGCGCAGAAGGATCAGTGACGTCATCAATTATAGACTATCTATTCACTCTCATTATCGCTCACCACCACTATGGAACGGGAAGAGATACTGACGCTATTGGACACGCAGCGAACGTACTTTAATGACACCACGGACCGAGTACAACGCCAGTTCACCGCTTCAGTGAAGGATACGGAGAAGAAAATATGTGATGTAATAGCCAGTCTGGAATACACCCAAGCCAGGCTGGATGAAACAACAGCTAAACTAACTACTACAATCAAAGACAAACACGAAGCTAATAACATAATCAAGCACTTGATGGATGAAAATCAAGTTTTGAGGGAACAACTAGATGACTGCAAGAATCGGATAGACTACATCGATGATCAGAGTAGGAGGAACAACCTACGCTTCTCAGGTATTCCTGAAAGTGATGGGGAAAATTGGGAACAATCTCAACTGAAAGTGACCAAGTTAATAACTGAAAATCTGGACATACAGGACATTGCCTTTGAACGAGTACGCCGTGTCGGTTAGCCAACACCTAAAGGACCTCGAGACATTGTAGCAAAATTCAAGAGTTATCCTGATCGTGACGCCGTATACCGAAATCGCAGGAAGCTGAAGGGGACAGGGATCTTTGTGAATGAGGACTTTTGTGTATCTACCATCGAAATACGTCAAAACCATCTCCCAGCCATGTTTGAAGCCAGAAACAATGGAAAAATATCATTTCTGAATTACCGGACTCTGGTCGTGAAGGAGCCCCACGGTGTGGGTGAGGGAGCCAGGCGTCGTCAACGCTTCACCCATACACAGTCTACCGCCCACCACCACCACCACCACCCCTCCACCATCTCCACCCCACCCCGGACAACCATCCCACCCCGCACCACTACCTCGCCCCACACCGCCACCTCACCCAGCACAGCCAACCCACCCCGCACTACTACCCCACCCCGGACCATCCACCATCCCCGTCAGCCACCATCCACCCCACCACCATCTCCCAGATCTCCTACACCTTCACCCCCACCCCCCCGAGTCTCTACTGATGCACTAACACCACGACGTGGGGAGTTTGCCTTCCCACCCACCCTCCATCAGCGACCAGAGGATGGTGACCTACCCGTGGGCCTAGTGTAGGGTGGCCCTCCTAACTCGGCCCCTCATGGTAGGCCCAGTATCGCAGGGGGTCAGGTGCCGCCCTTGGACAAACAACAGCGCACAAGAAATCGACCAGACAGATACACAACTAGGTAGATTCAACATTGAGACTATATTACATTTCGATAAATATAGTACTATTTTCCATTCATGCCTTATAATGATGTATTTCCCTTTCATAATCTCAGTGACCATCAATTCCTAATGATAAATAATGATCCTTTAGAAAATAATGATATAATACCCTTTGATATTCTGGACAATCTTACATTCAATCATGTAAATATAAATGAAGATAGGCATGACAATGAAATAGACCCTGATAATTATTTGGTAAATTCGCTGAACTATAAATTCCCTTCATGTAATTATCTCTTTCCTAATACTCCGCAAGCTCAGCTCCCAGCTCAAAATAGCTTTAACATAATGTGTTATAATATAAATAGTGTACCACTACATTTTGAGGAATTTTCTGAGAACTGTCTGAGTCCTCTTGCATACAATTTTAATGTTATCGGTTTATGTGAAACCAAATTAACCAACGAAATTGAGCAATTGTACACAATTCCTAATTATGAAAAGATTACTAACAACTATACACGCAACAGTGGTGGAGTGGCGATGTTTTTAAAAACAGGATATAAATATACCATAAGAAACGATTTAACTTTTCAGTACGATAGCATTGAAACTGTGTTCATTGAAATTCATAATAAGGATTAAAAAAATACTGTTGTTGGTATTATATACAGAAGGCCCCATACTGATTTTGGTAGTTTTTTAGATAAATATAACTATTCTTTCAAATGTGAGTGTGGTAAGCTATCAATGGAAGTTAAATATTACTAAGCTATAATGAATCAAATAAAATCAATCTAAATGAAACTACTCTATATCTAAATTGAATTCAATCTGAAACAAGCTAATTTATATCCAAAGGTCTCACATAATAAATGTATATATAGGGTAAGGTTATAAGGGTTAATATTAGCCAGGAATTAACTCACCAATAGTTCCACGTGGCAATGAGGCAAGGGAGAACGTTTTACCCAATATGGCGGTGGACAATGGGGAACGAGACTTCAGTCCCAAGACTCGAGTCAAGTTAAAGAAAGAATAAATGATTACATGGGAATGGACATGAATAATATGCTTATCTATCAGTCAGTCATGGTGTCGATGAGAGCGTCGTGATGATGTAGCTGAGTGTATTGCTGTATGTGTATTGTGATTAGAGGCACAAAAGATCGATCAACTGAGGGCGGAAATTTAGATGTTAACTGGTTGGTGTTCGTGAAGGCTCTGGCGTCCCTCAAAAGCACACCTTGCTGCCTTGGCAAACCGCCAGGAGCCCAAATTATCGTACCGCATCTAGGTTGCTCTATACGATAAATTATATTAATATATACGATAAATTCATATATACTACATAAGACCATGGCAATATTGCTTAATAGCATATTAGGCCTTTTATAACTTAACTTATTTACAATCTTATAATATACGATCTACCCGTCCTACGTCATGCTGTAGGAGAGATCGTGACGTCACAGAGACATACGAGATCACAAAAGAGTCATATTCTATCGTATATATACGATACACTCCCCCCACAAAAAAAGACCTGAACCCCACCTTAAACCTAAAGTTGCCCAGAGGCTATCTTCTGACGCCACAAGTCGACGGCGCCAGCAGCAGCGCGTCTGGGACGCGTTCCGGTCCGAGAATGATCACCATCAGTAAGAGGTGAGTCGTTCCTTTGAGAATCCTCGGACCCAGCAATAACAGGTGGAGCCTCAGATTGCAATGCGGAATCGAGCTCCAAAGCGTACAAACGTGCGATAGGACGAACAGTAGTTCCAGTGGCTGTCTTTAATAGCGCCACCCGCTCTACAGAGTCTGCTCCCATGTATACCTCCAATACGCGGCCTAATTTCCAGTATAAACGAGGACTATCTTCTTTAATTAAAATAACTTCGCCAACCGTAGGTGCCGTTGGTCTACCAGAGGGAGTAACACTCCTTTCCCTCAATGCTAGCAGATATTCACTAATCCACCGTTTCCTAAAATCCTCGATTATCCTGGATATATACTGGTATCTCTTAGACACCGCAACCTCAGAGTACAACGAGGGATCCTCTAACTCTACTATGGATTGGAAATCAGATGGAAACGCAGTCAATGGTTTCCCATATAGCAAGTGAGCTGGCGTTAATGGTAGTGGTTCTTGCAGGTCGGTGTACACATATGTAAGCGGGCAATCATTCACGACTGCCTCTATCTCTGTGAGGACTGTCGTCAACTCACTCTTCTTTAACCCGTGGAGCCCCGGCTAGTTTTGTAATGTTTGCGCACCAGAACCCGGCCGGTTTTCAAAAAATGGTTTTATTCCAGAAACAATAGCGAATGGGTTAGGAATGAAGGAAAAACCACGAAAAACCGCTCAAAAAGCTTAAAAAATGGTCCTACAGAGCCCCCGAAAACGGATTTTACAAGAGTAAAAAATTGAAGGCAATTATCCCAAAAAAACCAGGTTATTGCGCGCTCGCGCGCACGCACGTGGACTTTGAGAGTTTTCAACCATCGGCACGGTTGCGTGGGATACGTACAGTTCCCATACAAATCTGAGCCCTCTTGAGTGGCTACACCTGAGGTTACGGTCGGCGCAATTAGGGTGACGCGCCAGGCGCGTCTCTGGGGCTGTGCGTTACATACATCGCCGACGCGTCAGGCGCGTCACTGGGGCTGTACGGGTTAATAGAGCACGTCCTACAACCGCTCTTAGTCCTGACTTTACTATGCCGACACATTGTTCCCACATTCCACCAAACCAAGGTGCCTTAACTGGAATGAACCTCCATTCGCACTTCTTCTCTCAAAAAAAAGTGATGATAGTAGGATCACTACTCATATCCTTTAGATATTTTGATGCTTGGACATAAGTGGGAGCATTGTCGCTAAGAATGAGTTGAGGGAATGAACGACGGGCACAAAACCGTCTGAACGCCAGCATAAATTCTTCGCTAGACATATTATCACATAGTTCTAGGTGTACCGCTCGAGACGTCGCACAGGTAAACTATATAAACCTTCTCACTCTCCCTCGTCTTCAATGCCCCTGTGTAATCTAATCCTACCGCTTGGAAAGGTTCTACATGCTTTACACGGCATTCAGGTAGGGGTGGAGCTGGTCCAGTTGCATACGGTTTACCCTTTAGTCTCTGGCATATTACACACTTTCGTACTACGCGTCGAGCTACTTGTCGAACCCTGGGTATCCACCATGTGAGACGTAAATTGGATATAATATGACATACCCCGTAGTGTTTTACTTCCCTATGTGCACGTATGATCAATAGATCAGTAACGTGATGTCTTGTTGGCATAAATATAGATCGGTTTGTGCCGTCTGGTACACCCGACCACTTCAGGCGACCCTCACACCTGATGAGGCCATTGTCTAGGTGCAACCTTAGTTGACGCACTATATTAGGCATTAATGTCTTATTCGAGCCTTTCAAGGATTCTAATTCATTGGAAAAGGTTTCTATTTGAACCCATTTGATCAAAGTTACTTCAGCTGCTTTAAATTCACAAGCATCAATGTTGTGACCCCTGTTGCAGAGTTGGCCCGTTACTTTAAGCTTGAGATTGGATACATATCGCAATACCCAAGCTACAACTCTGACTAGTTTATTATAGTCACCGAATCTTGCCCACTTCATGATAGGACCCGGTGGCTCATTTGGTTGGGCTGTAACTGCCACTGTTTCCAGTGGCTGAAGTCCCTCACCAACAGCATGCCATATCGTCCATTCACTTTCATGGAGCAGCCACTTTGGACCATGCCACCACAATTCGGACTTCATTAACTGGCTAGCCGTTATACCCCTAGTTATGAGATCACTAGGGTTTTCTTTTGTATTTACATAATGATAAGCAACGTCTGGCAAAAGGGCTCTAATCTCATCTACCCTATTTTTAATTCGCTCTCGTATGCTGCGCGTACATGTTGCACCAGACGTGCTAATAGCAGCATGGCAGTCAATTCCATTTTAGGGATAGTTACCTTTTTAACCGGGGCTACCTTGGCCCGGGCTGTAACTAAATGTGCCCCAAATGAAGTAACAACATATATGGCTCCCCCGTATGCCGTGGCGCTAGCATCGCAAAACGTATGTAACGTAACGTCACCGAACGCCGCCACTTTACGAGGTATAGGTTTAGTACATAGGATGGCATATTCATTCAACAACAATGTCCCTTGGTCATTCAGGTCCTCGGGCAAACTGTCATCCCATCCTAATTTACGTCTCCAAACTTCCTGCATTAGAATCCTAGCTCTTATGGTAACGGGTAATGCTAGACCCAAAGGATCAAAAAATTGCGCAACTTTGCTCAACAGACTTCTTTTGGTGTGCGCTCCTGTCTGCTGAGCAAAAGACCTTGTTTGAAAAGTTAGTATGTCAAGTTTAGGTTGCCAGATCATGCCCAAATTTCTGGACTTTTCCTGGTTAAGAGATGCCTATCTCACCGTTCTTCCAGGGTAAACTAACTTTATATTGCTTGTCTGAGGCACAGTAGCACACAGACTCATGCCGACATCATACCAGGACAGCCGCCCTGTTCACCTTAGTCTCTCCCCCACTCCTCGTGCAAGAAGCCTGCTAGCACGAACAGTACCAACCCCTCGCCCCCGTTCTAACCACTCCTCTCCCCGACCTATACGTAGAGTCCCGCCACCACATGTTTCCGGATTTACACCAGTGAGGAACAGTGCACGGCCAACGCAGAAAAGGTCTCATCTACCAGTCACAATGTCAAACAGATTTGAGATATTGGTAGAGATGGAAGACGAACCAGAAGAGACCAGGCTCGTTGGGGATTCCATCCTACGAGGACAGGTCGAAGAGTTCTGCGACAGAGTCCCAAATCAACGAAAAAGATTTTGCATCACAGGAGCTGGACTGGACGACATTGTGGAAGCCTTCGAAGATACCACAAAGGATGCAAATGAAAATACCCTTTTTATCATCCATGCTGGTTCAAATGACGTCATGCGCACCAGATCCGAAGAGTTGATGGAGAAATATCGCAAGATGATCCAGCACTACAAAAACAAGTCAAGGAATATCATCATCTCAGGCATTCTTCCCAAGATCGACGCACCTGACAAATTCTATGACAAGGCCTTCAGCACAAATAGCCGACTAAAATATTTGTGTCTGAGGGAAGAAGTTGAATTCATCAACCTCTGGGACAACTTCTACAACCAGCCTACTCTGTTCTGCAAGGATGGCACTCATCTAAACCCTGTGGGTTCAGCACGCATGGGTCGTCTCCTACACGAAGCAGTCCGCAGCCATGGATCAAAAAACGCCATCCGAGAAGAAGCAACAGTGACATAAATCATCCAACGCCAAGAAAAAAACAGAGGCAACCGAGGATCACCAGCGATAAGGACCGAAGACAGCGAGGACCGAGGACAGCCATGAACATAAATGTAGATCCGACAAGAACCAAAAATATTATTGAAGAGCGTTCCGTGAGTTCTAAAATAACAAATTTAAAGGTTTTCTATGCAAACGCTCGTAGCATACGCAATAAATTTTCAGATTTAGAGGAGCTAGTGTTTACAGAAAATTATGATGTGATTGGCATAACAGAATCTTGGCTCAATACAGAAGATAGAGACTTTTTAGCAGAGTATTCACTTCCCGGTTATGTAATGTTTGAGAAAAGCCGAACAAATCGAAATGGAGGTGGCGTTTTACTTTATATCAAAGAAAGTCTTAACCCTACCCTCCTGTCAAAACCTCAAATTGTGAACGTTGACGCATTTTTTGTGCTAATAAAGAATAATAAAGGTACAAAAATAATACTTGCATTAATATACAGACCTCCAGCTCAATCAGTGCAAACTGACCGAGAAATTTACGAACAAATTGCAGATGTAAGTAACTCACAAGATACCGTAATTTTTGGCGACTTTAATTTACCTGTGACCAAGTGGGGCGATACTCTTACTTCACACTCCGGACATGACTTGTATACGAACTTGCAAGAGAGTTCGCTTTATCAATTTGTTCGGACGCCGACCCGTGGTAATAACGTTCTTGACATTGTACTTGCAACAAAAGAAGAATTAATAGAGAATTTGAATGTTGGTGATGAATTCAGTAACAGCGACCATCGTACGATAACTTTCACTTTAAACTTTACTAGTAACGAACCAAATAGTAGCATCGAAAAAGTCCCTAATTTCAAGAAAGCAAACTTCCATAAACTTAGAGCTATGTTTAAAGAAACTGACTGGAGCTTTTTAATTCACAATAACGACATAAATACATCTTGGAAGTTATTCGAAGCCACTTACCTAAAAGCAGTGCAAGACTGCATACCATCGAAAATACGGCGTCCAGGCCATAATAATAAGCCCAAATGGTGGAATAAAGATATTTCAAACTGCCTGCTTGCTAAAAAATTTGCTAATGATAGATTAAAATCCTCACAAAATGATGAAGAACGGCTGAAATTTGTAGAGCTACGACACAAAGCCAAAAAGTTAATTAAGCAAAGTAAAAAGACCTTAGAGTTACATATTGCGAATCAAAGTAAAACAAACCCGAAAGAATTCTATAGTTATATCAGAAAGAAAAAAGTAGTTACTTCAACTGTTGGACCGTTAGTCGATGAAAATGGAGAATACACCAAAGACGAAGTACAAATGAGTAATGCCCTCAATACCTTCTTTGCATCAGTTTTTACAACGGAAGACCTCAGTGATATCCCTACACCATCGCCGATTCAGATTGATAATTCAGATGTTCTAAGCAATATCACCGTTACAGAGAGAGAAGTATTGAATTGTTTAGATAAACTCAAGGTAAATAAAACGCCTGGACCTGATACAATCTCGCCTAGAGTTCTAAAGGAAGCTAAGGATGAGCTCTCTAAACCACTAACATTACTATTCAATAAATCCTTGCAGTCTGGAACTATGCCCGATCAGTGGAAGCTAGCCAACGTAACACCGATATTCAAAAAAGGCAGCAAATCCCTACCCAGTAACTATCGTCCAATTAGCTTAACCTCAGTTGTATGTAAAATGCTAGAAACGGTCATACGAGACAGACTCGTAAATCACTTAGAGGAAAATAACATACTTAAAGATACTCAACACGGCTTTCGTAAAAAACGTTCCTGTTTAGCAAACCTCTTAGACTTCTTCCACGATATCCTCAACCTCTACGATGAGAGTAAAGCTGTAGATATTATATACCTTGTTTTCAAAAGGCCTTTGACAAAGTTCCCCACAAACGTTTACTGCTAAAACTAAAAGCGCATGGAATACAAGACGGTGTGTTGAAATGGATAGAAAATTGGCTCAGCGACAGAAAGCAAAGAGTAGTCATAAACGGTAAGGCATCTAAATGGACCAATGTAAGTAGCGGGGTACCCCAGGGATCGGTACTAGGACCAATTCTCTTTCTAATTTACATCAACGATATAGATGAGGGTCTCACCTGTACAATCTCAAAATTTGCTGACGATACAAAAATTGCAAATAGCGTACTCTCAAAAGAACAAGTTGACGATATGCAACACAATCTAGATAAATTGTCATGTTGGGCCCAAATTTGGCAAATGAGTTTCAATGCGGATAAATGTAAAGTACTACATATCGGATACCTAAATGAGAAAGCAAACTATTCGATGAATGGCACTCAGCTTAAGAATGTAAACAGAGAAACCGATCTGGGAGTAACAATATCGAGTAAGCTAAAACCAAGTCAACAATGTTCAGAAGTTGTTAAGAAGGCAAACAAAATAATTGGCTTTATAGGCAGGTCATTTGAGCATAAATCCAAAGAAGTTATCCTAACCCTTTACAATTCCTTAGTCTGCCCTCTTCTGGAATACTGCGTTCAATCCTGGTGCCCTTATTACCAAAAAGATATAAACAAGCTAGAACGAGTTCAACGTAGAGTTACCAAAATGATACCTAGCCTAAAGAACAAACCATACGAAGAGCGTCTTAGAGAATTAAATCTATTTCCTTTAACCCAGCGCAGATTAAGAGGTGACTTAATTCAAGTGTTCAAAATCATCAAAGGCATCGACAATATGAACTGTAGTAAGTACTTCACTATCGACCAATCTAATTACACGCGGGGAAACGGTTGCAAAATTATTGGTAAATCTTTTAACTCACACGAATCTAAGAATTTCTTCTTCAATCGAGTTGTCAACTTGTGGAATGGGCTTCCCCGAAACGTTATAGACTGCATCACCGTTGATTCATTTAAACTCCGCCTAGACAAATATCTCGCATCAAACCCGCGACTGACTGCGTTTGTAAATGAATAACTTTATTTTATCCCCCCCTCAGTTACTAACCCATCTGTCCCCTACTAACTTCCTAATCCTGCCACGGACATTAGTTCCAGGGCAGTAATTCCCTTTCCAATGTTCCCTTACCCACTCTAAACCACTGTTTGGACACTTGATCCTCAGTGTTTTGGAGGACAAGCAACCTAGAAGGGTCACTAGATCTGTTGTTGCTTGATTTCCTTTGTACTCCTTTGTACTCTTCAAACCTTTGTAGCGCAACTTCCGAGTCATAATCAGTCTCCATAGGATTAATGCCTATGTGATCCAATCTCCACAGTCGTTCCAGGTCGAACTCGGCAGCCATCTTAGGGTCACTAGGTTGGGAATCCTCCCTTCCCAACTCCTCTGCCGCGGTTACATTGACTCTATATATCGAGACCGTGTCGACCAGGACCTTTGACTGTGTAGTATGCACCTTTCCGCTCATGCAGTATCCAAATTTGGTGGGGATTAAAATTACACCACACATCTTTTTAAATCCAGGGTATACTACTTCATAATAATGATCCACACCAAGTAGAACATGCACCTCACTCTGATTTCCCATGGGATCTGACAAGTTAACCCCCTTGCTACGTAATGCGTGTTCCACCTTCTTCACACCCACAGATACATATTCTGGTAGGGTGTCTACTACGATACAAGTCATAAAGTACTGTTTTTTACGATAGAAATATGAAATCTCCGCTATCTTGTAGTCTTGTTTATCAGTAACCCCTGTGAAGCCCTGTAATCGAAGAGTCACAGCCCCTACGATTCGGTGCTTCAGTCCCACTAGTACGGACCTCTTTATAAAGGAACGTTGGGACCCTTGATCTAGAAGTACCCGACAAACTTTGTTAATGTCATTACCTTCCATGGGAATCTGTATTGTGGGCAATATAGTGGTGTCTTGCATGCTACCTAGTGCCACAGTTGTAGTACCCTCATTTTTGACGTCTTTGACTTTATCTGCTGTAGGACACAACTTATCAAAGTGATGACCTTTGCAGTGGCGACAGGGCCTTAAGTATGTAGCAGTACATTGTCCCTGCTTACCATGTTCTTTACTTAGACAACCTACACATAGCTTCAATCTTTTCGCCTGTGCTAGTTTTGTCTCATTTGTCGGGTATTTTACGCAGAAACTCAATTTATGTTTGTTGTTACATAGCTTACATAGAATCTGAGCAGGTTTCTTATACGCACCCTCTTTCTTTTCTTTAGTCCCCACTGTCATGCTTATTGTTCCCCTCTTCTCCACATTCTCACTCCCTCCCGACACATACATTCTCCCTTTGTTCAACTGTAGATTATTGATCTCCTTGCTGAACTGAGTTTTGAACTCCCCCAGCTCAAATGATCTTACCTTATCAAGTATTGCCATAGGAAGCTTCTGGTGCAAGATAATGACTATCATTTCCTGCGTGGTAAGCCCTAGGGTGTCTAGCGATCGAGTATGGCACTCCATATTTGCCCTGAAGTTTGTCAACTCATCAACCTTATACTGTGGTTCTGTGAGCCCCAACAAGCCAACGACATGGGCCATCTTCAACTGCTCTCTATCCCCGTATGTGGACTCTAATAAGTGTACCGCTTCAAGATAACTACCACCCACTACTGCAAAACCCTCTATTAAATGTAAGGCCTCTCCTTCCATTTGTCCCTTCAGATAGTGAAACTTGCGGACACCATCCAAAGAGGATTCATGAACCGTAGATCTAAATACGTCCCAGAAAGCTAACCACTCGGTTAACTTGCCCCCAAATGTAGGAAGATTGAGCTTTGGGAGGTGTACAGTATGTTTTGGGTCAGCCCTTCTATGGGCCTCATTATCGCCTCCCTTCTTACTTGCGACAGCACGCTGTAATAGGCGCTTCGCTCTAAAGACAGGTTCGTCATAGAGGGCGCGATTATCACACTCTGTAACTATCTCTTCCTCCTCTATCATGTCAGCCACAATCACCTCACTCAGAGCCGTAATACGACCGTGGATAGCCTGGACGTTATCTAATTTAGCCTCCAATTCCTCTAGTTCAGCAGTAGTGATGAAAGTGTTTAAGTCCACAATTAGCCTATTTAATACTCCCCGAAGTCCTGCCCTTTGATTTTTAGGAGCTTTGCTTAGCACCCCACTAGACGGTGTCTCTGTATGGTCTTTATCCATTTTGCATGTGAGCCTATAGGCTATGTATCTAAATGTTACGTTACAAAGACAACGGCCAAATAATAGTCTAATTAAGAGACGCCAACCGGCGGACTTCTATGTTCTGGAGAAAAAATAGTACACTAAATAGCAATACCTACTAATGGATCATATTGAACAAGAAAAAATGTTAGGTCAGGTCATATGTCACAGGAAGTCTGAAACGGAAAAGAACATTACTGGGGAAAGATGATGGGTGGGATGCAGGACTTAGGCAGGCGCAACGATATAACCCCGGCGTCCCTCTCTAGCCAACGCTTCGTTAGCCCTACAATCTTGTCATACAGGACTTGATTGGTGTCTAAGTCGAGGTCTCGGATGCTGAGTGTGAGAGAAACAAAGCGGTGCTTCGTTTCTATTAACCGACACCTCAGGGCGCGGTTAACAGAATTTTGTATAGCTTGATAATCCGCCGCTGAGAACCCTCGGACTCTCGTCCGGCTCTCAATTGCCACGATCTTGCAGCTCCCTCCGGACTCACGCTCCAGATCCAGCGCCACCTCTTTGATAGCGTCAGCTAACTCGCGGGATACTGTACCGGGGCGTATATCATTGCCGCCTATAAACAAAAAGATCATATGCGGCCTAAACCGAACCACTTGCCCCCACTGAGGGGAGGATTTCAGGGTGTCAACGGTTGCTCCCGGTACCCCGAAGTAGGTCAGCCTGAAAGTTCTTTCCCCCTCCGACGCCCGATACGACTCAGTTCCTCCGTCAGCTGCCCTTAGCCTAGTTGCATATGAATGCCCTACTATGGATATTCGCTGAGGTACCAGCGCCTGAGGTACAGGGAGATAGCCAAGCCCCACCCCTCCGGGGTCCTTGCTCCTGCATCCCTGGGCTAATCCCTTGCTCATTGCCTAAGAAAAATCCCCTACTGGTAGCTCCCTCAAAAGCACACCTTGCTGCCTTGGCAAACCGCCAGGAGCCCAAATTATCGTACCGCATCTAGGTTGCTCTATACGATAAATTATATTAATATATACGATAAATTCATATATACTACATAAGACCATGGCAATATTGCTTAATAGGATATTAGGCCTTTTATAACTTAACTTATTTACAATCTTATAATATACGATCTATCCGTCCTACGTCGTGCTGTAGGAGAGATCGTGACGTCACAGAGACATACGAGATCACAAAAGAGTCATATTCTATCGTATTTATACGATAGTGAGTGAAGAGGATAAACTGATATTGCAGGTGATTATAACCTTGACTTATTGAAGAGCGCAAATGATAATTGTGTAGACAATTTAATTTCCCTATCTCATTCAAAATTGTTCTTTAATTCAATTATTAAACCTACAAGAGTGACGTCAACAACGGCTACTATTATAGACCAACTATGGTCAAACAATTTCAGCCAGCACATAATGAGTGGCATAGTTTATTCTAGAATAACAGATCACTTTCCAGTATTTGCATGTTTCCATACTAGTACAAAATCATCACTAGAGCAAGCTGAAAAAGAAGAACAAGATATTACCTATAGAAACTACAGTACTGATAACATTAACCAATTTAAAGAAGCAATAGAAGAGGTTTCATGGGAAATAGGTTATAGTTCAAATAACCCCAATGTAATATATAGTAATCTTATGACAATATTTACAGCTTTGTTTAACAAACATTTTCCTATTATTACAAAACGAATTGAGGTAAATCATATATATAAGCCTTATATAACACCGGAAATACAAGAGATGATCAAAGAAAAAAATAAATTAGCGAAAAAATATGCCATAAAACCTATCACGTTTGGAGAGAGATACCGTAGGCTTCGTAATCAAGTTACGACCTCTATACGAACAGCCAAAGGAAACTACCATAAACAAAAGTTTGAAGAAGCTGCTGGTGACGGTAAAAAGGCTTGGAATATAATGAACTCAGTTCTAGGAAGACAAAAATACAGCAAATTAAGTGATACATTTATTAATAACAACAATGAAATTAAAGAACCAGATGTAATAGCACACCAGTTTAATTCATACTTTGTCAAAGTCGGGAAAAATCTAGCTGAAAACATCAGAGAGTCAAATGTTTCCTTTAATTCATACTTTTTAACTTATCCACAAGCATCAACATTCTTAATGCCTCCAGTTACTACAGAAGAATTACTAAATACAGTTAGCCAACTGCGGGATTCCTCTCCAGGCTGTGATGGGATACCTATGAAAATATTACGAATCGTGATGCCTTCTATGTCACAAGTTGTTTTATACCTCTGTAATATGTCCTTTTTCACGGGTATTTTTCCCGATCATCTTAAAATTGCGAAGGTGTTACCAATATATAAATCTGGGGATAAGACGCTATTTAATAATCACCGGCCCATATCAGTTTTACCTGTTATGAGCAAAATATTAGAGAAACTAATGTATAATAGACTAAATTAATTTTGTTTATCGAACCGTATAATTTCTGATGCCCAGTATGGATTTAGGTGTGGAAAATCAACGGAAACTGCACTAATAAAATTTAGTAATGACGTACTTGCAGCCTTTGATGATAGACTGTTTACAATTAGTGTATTTTTAGATCTGTCAAAAGCCTTTGACACAGTTGACCACCACATTCTATTAGAGAAACTCAAACATTATGGTATAAGAAATACTACATTCAGGTGGTTTGAATCTTACCTTATGTAAACAATATGTAGAATATAATAATATTAAATCTAGTGAACAATCTTTACCCTTTGGAGTTCCACCGGGGTCCATACTGGGCCCATTATTGTTTATTATATATGTGAATGATTTAATAAACACAAATGTACTATTTAAAACAATTATGTTTGCAGACGATACAACACTGTATGCCAGTCACAGCAATTTAAATACTCTAGTGCAATCAGTGAATAATGAACTAAATAATGTCTATTGTTGGATGACCGCAAATAAGCTACCCTTAAATATCGACAAAACAAAATATATTATTCATCACAGAAAAAAGAATGTTCCTCCAAATGTAGATTCCATTAAAATAGGAAATTCAATGTTAATAGAAGAGCAAAATATAAGATTTCTTGGTGTTGTAGTGGATAGGCAATTGACTTGGCAGTCGCATATACAAACATTAACAAACAATATAAATAAACAATGTGGTATATTATATCTAACTCGTAACTGCTTTCCTTTGGAAGTACTTAAACAACTTTACTACTCCTTGGTGTACCCTTACTTTTCATACTGTCACACAGTTTGGGCAACCGCAGGTAAAACTAAGATAGAGAGAGTCAAACTAGCGCAAAAGAAAATTATTAGGACAATCACTTTCAAAAGAAAATATGATCACACAAATGAATTATTTAAATCTCTAAGGCTTTTAAAATGGGAAGACATAAACATATATTGCACTGCTATCTTTGTTTATAAAGCCATTAATAATTACAATCCCATAAATATATTTAATTTTCGTTTAAATGAAAGATATACCTTAAGAAACACAAGAGATTTAGAAATTCCATTATTGGCATCAAATCAATCTCAAAAATCGATTCATTATCATGGTGTAAAGGTCTGGAATGCACTGCCTCGGCATATTCTGGATAAACCCTCCCTGTCTAGTTTTAAGATGTCCCTCAAATAATTGTTATTGAGTAAATATTAAAACATCTGTCAAATTGTAAGTTACTTTTGTACTGAGTATCTGAAGGCTAAATAAATATATTTGAATTTGAATTTGAATTTGAGTTCCTTCACATTTACCAATTCTTTCACCCAACCCGATCTTATAAATTCAAAATTAAACACTGCAATTACTCTGAACCAGGACCTTTCTAGAATTAATGGATGGGGACAAAAGAATCTAGTTTCCTTTAATGCACAGAAAACCAAGTACATTCAATTTTCTAACCGACAGAATCTCACTGACTCCCATATATTTGTTAATGATGTAAATATTCCCACTTCCCCTAGTATTGACATTCTCGGTGTAACATTAACTACTAACTTGAGCTGGACACATTATGTTAGAAGCATTGCTAAGAATGCCTCTAAAAAACTGGGACTCCTGTACAGAGTTCGAGAATTCTTCACTGACGAGCAATTGGCCGTAATATATAAAAGTCATGTGCGTTCTCAGATGGATTACTGTTCACCTCTGTGGGGTGGAAGTGGAGTGGTTGCATTGAGGCAGTTGGACAAAATTCAAAATAAAGCTATTAGATTAATCAATAACCCTGCAATCACACAGGACCTTCCTACATTATCCATACGAAGAAACGTTGCATCCCTTGCATTATTCTACAGATATTTTCACAGCAATTGTTCCGAGGAACTTGCTTCAATTGTGCCGCCTCTCCACATCTTTCCCCGTAGAACTAGGGCAGCTGAGAGCACCCATGAATTTACACTTTCTCCTCCACAATGCAGAACTTCTGCTTATCAGAATTCATTTATCCCCAGAGCTACTACTCTTTGGAATTCACTTCCCTCGAATTGCTTTCCACAAACTTACAATCTACAAATGTTTAAATCCAGTTGTTACAAACATTTTATGAATGGAGGATGCCTTTAGGCACATGGACCTTTTTGTTTTATCTGTGTTTTTCCTTCCTCCGTTCATTGTCTCTTAAAAAAATAAAAATAAATAAATAACAATAGAGCTTCAACATAAAATTTGATAGGACGAGATGGGTTGGGTGTGAAAAAGATCTGCCGTGTGTGGACCAATCGGCTCTCTGCAGACTCCCATTTTCATCTTGGTAGCATGTGTAAGGGATCTGCCTCATTTGTACCAGTGTGCAAATAAGAGAGAGAGAGAGATTGGCTGTATAAAGGATCTGCCTCTCTGGTAACAGAGTCGTAGATATGTGAAATAGGCTACCTAGTGGAATCAAGAACAATACTCCCCCCTCCCTGTGATTGTGCCAGCTTTTGTAAGCAGTGCAATAACTTAATGAAGGACAGAAAAGCTGCAGGATGCTCTGGCATTCTAGCTGAGATGATTAAAGCCTCAGGTGAGAATATAATAATAATAATAATAATAATAGTTCTTAAAGCTAGCGCATGCTAAGCTAGCTAAGGATAGCTCAATAAGGCCGATTAGGCGTATTTCCATTGGGGTCCTGTACTACTACCCCATCCCTTTGCTCATGAGGGATGGTAACGACTCAGTGCTTGTGAAAAATCTTTAATGCGCCGAGCGTGGGCGCGAACCCGGGCCTTCTGGGTGGAAGTCCGAGACGCTAGTCACTACACCAAGCGAGCCGCTGAGGAGTAGGTGTGTTCAATGAGCTAATTAACTTCATCATCAGAGAGGAAGTATTCTCTGATGAATGGCACAAAAGTACATTATATACTGTATAAGAGCAAAGGGGACTCATTGGATAGGGAAAATTATAGGGGCCTGAAAATACTTGATCAAGTCATGAAGGTCTGTGAGAAAGTCTTTGAAGGTATGATGTTGACGATATGCAGTTTGGTTTCATGCTAGGACACGGCACAATCAAAGTCATGAAGGTATTTGTGTGATAATGAAGATGTATGAGGACTCACAAACGGCAGTGAGGGTGAAAGGTGTACCGGTACTGAGTGATGAGTTTTCAGTTCGCGTCAGAGTCCACCTGGGCTCTGTGTTAATGAAGCCCTTTCCTCTTTTTTTGTATGGTTCTGGAGGCACTATCTGGTGATTTCATAGTTGGGCTCCCCTCGGAACTGCTATAAGGGTCCTGAAAATGCTTGACTAAGTCATGAAGGTCTGTGAGAGAGTCTTAGAAGGTATGATAAGGGAAAGATACTGTATGTACTTAAAAGATAGGGATATGATGTTGTGTTTGCAGACCGGGAGAAGGCCTTTGATAAGGTGGCCAGAGAAGTTGTGCAGTAGGCTAGGAGAAAACTTGGCGTTGAGGAGTGGCTGGTGCATGTGATAATGAAGATGTACGAGGACTCGTGAACGGTAGTGAGGGTGAAAGGTGTACCGGTACTGAGTGATGAGTTTTCAGTTCGCGTCAGAGTCCACCAGGGCTCTGTGTTAATGAAGCCCTTTCCTCTTTTTTTTTGTATGGTTCTGGAGGCACTATCTGGTGATTTCATAGTTGGGCTCCCCTGGGAACTGCTATAAGGGTCCTGAAAATGCTTGACTAAGTCATGAAGGTCTGTGAGAGAGTCTTAGAAGGTATGATAAGGGAAAGATACTGTATGTACTTAAAAGATAGGGATCTGATGTTGTGTTTGCAGACCGGGAGAAGGCCTTTGATAAGGTGGCCAGAGAAGTTGTGCAGTAGGCTAGGAGAAAACTTGGTGTTGAGGAGTGGCTGGTGCATGTGATAATGAAGATGTACGAGGACTCGCGAACGGTAGTGAGGGTGAAAGGTGTGCAGCTGAGTGAGGGACATATACTAGATATTTGGTGAGGGCTAGCTTTATATCCCACGTACTGGTTACTAGGGACATATACTAGGTGTTATGTGGAGGTTAGTTTTGTATCCAAAGTACTGGGTACTGGGTACTAGGGACATATACTAGGTGTTACGTGAGGGTACTGAGTGATGAGTTTTCAGTTCGCGTCGGAGTCCAACAGGGAAGTGTGTTAATTAAGCCCTCTCCTCTTTTTTATGGTTCTGGAGGCACTGTCTAGTGATTTCAGAGTTAGGCTCCCCTTGCAACTGCTATAAGAGGCCTGAAAATGGTTGACCAAGTCATGAAGGTCTGTGAGAGAGTCTTTGAAGGTATGACAAGGGAAAGCATTCTATCGACGATATGCAGTTTGGTTTCATGCCAGGACGTGACACAATCGACAACTTCATAGTCAGGCAGCTGCAGGAAAGATATCTACTGAAAGTAAGAAGTTGTGCAGTAGGCTAGGAGAAAATTTGGCGTAGAGGAGTGGCTGGTGCGTGTGATAATGAAGAAGTATGAGGACTCACGAACGGTAGTGAGGGTGAAAGGTGTACTGAGTGAGGGACATGTGCTAGGTGAAGGTTAGTTTTGTATCCCACGTACTGGGTACTAGGGACATATACTAGGTGTTATGTAAGGGTTAGTATTGTATCCCAAATACTAGGTGTTACGTGAGGGTTAGCTTGGTATCCCACGTACTGGGTACTAGGGACATATACTAGGTGTTAGGTGAGGGTTAGTTTTGTATCCAACGTACTGGGTCTAGGGGGCAGCAACCCCCACCCATAATACTAGGATATGTTAGGTAAGGTTGTTAGGTTAGGCTAATGGGGATGGATGTAGTTTCCGGGTGTACGGTCGTCATGTTTACATAGGGCGATCATACGGTCGTCATGTTTACATAGGGCGATCTCCGCGGTTAACTTTGCGTCTATTTTGACAGTGATTTTTTCGGTTATTTGCCCCCTGCTGGCAATATGATGATGACATGACATGGGGGGGGTGAGGGGTGGCAAAGCCACCCCTCAACATATTATTGTATCCATTGGCATTCAAAATAGACGGGAACATGATTGCAAACATCCGCCGCCTCCGTCATGTTTACATTTGTTGATCGCCGTTGTTAAGTTCGTGTCTATTTTGACGGCAATTTATTTTGGTTATTTGCCCCCTGCTGGAAATATATATGATGATGACAATATGTCATGGGGGGGTGAGGGGGGGCAAAGCCCAACCTCAACATATTATTGTATCCAAAGGCAGTCTAAATAGACAGGAAAAGGATGGCAAGCGTCCGACGCCACTACGCGTACGCGTAGTGTAAACAAGGCTGGTGATACACCCGGTAACTACATCCTACCCGGCTAATGTCCTTTCAAAGGGGTAGCCTATAAATTAGTAAACACTAGGATAGCCTATACCCGGTCAGGTGATACGCCCGATAACGCAACTCTTGCCGATAGGCCTAGCCTAAAGGCTAACCTATTCATAAAGGTGTCTATTTTGACGGCGATTTTTTTCGGTTATTTGCCCCCTGCTAGCAATATATATGATGGTGACAATATGTCATGGGGGGGGGGGGGGCGTGAGGGGGGGCAAAGCCCCCTCAACATATTATTGTATCCAATGGCATTCAAAATAGACGGGAACTTTATTGCAAACGTCCGATACCTCCCCCGCCACCGCCATGTTTTCATTTGTCAATCGCCGTGGTTAAGTTCGCGTCTATTTTGACGGCGATTTTTTTTCGGTTATTTGCCCCCTGCTGGCAATATATAAGATGATGACAATATGTCATGGGGGGGGGGGGGTGAGGGGGGGATGACCTCTAACCTCTGTATCTCAAAAAGGGCTAAAGCAAATTGGCTGTAAATTTCTAAATCTAGGCTATTCCTTGACTGACTCTTCCCAAATGGTAGACATATTAACTTGATCACTCTAGTTGTTTTTTAGTTACAGAGGTTATAGGTCATGATTTCTTGCCTACTTACAGCGAATAGACTAGGCCTATTGTAGATTGGTAAAATATTTGCTTAATAGGCTATGTTGGCTGTGCAATTGTCTTGATTTGACTATTTTTACCTAATTAGGCCTAAAGCAGCCTGAGCCTATTCCCAACCCCCAAACAGTATCCCATGTTAAGGGGAGATATCCACTTGAGGGATTTTTTTCTGGACCCCTTTCTCCCTCATGTTTAGCCCCATTGCTTTTGAGATTTTAAGACCTTCGCCCTAGTAGTTTGGATATTTTAAGACATTTTGCCCCATTTCTGTCAATTTTAAGACCTTTCGTGCCGTTAAGGTGTCGATTTTTTCCTGGCGAGCGTTAGCGAGCCTGTAATTTAAGAGCAACCGGCCTCCGGCCTGGACATTTTTCTACCGAAAAATTTACAAATTTATCTTGAAAGGGGGTCTAGGGGATGTAATTTTAAGCTTGATGAAAAAGTAGAGAACAAACTAAATACCTCCCCTTAAGCCCTAGGCTAGGCCTAGGCCTAATCCCACTCTCAATCAAAATTCGAACTGATAAATTCGTACCTACCGGTAGCCTAGGCTAGCCCTATATTTGTTGTGAATAGATAATTATAGACAATGGTTTAAAGGAACGACTATCCTATATTATGTTAAAATAATATGTAATAGCACTGTGTATGGTTGTATTAAATTTAAATAGTGATAGATGTGTATATTAATGGGATAAATATTCCGAAGTTAGCATACGTTCAGAAAATTATAGTGCAACCCTGTTGCCAGATACTAATCAACCCCATTATCATTATATCATAATGGATTTGACTAATTTGCATAATTTTGTGGGGATCGGTTTTTACACCATACCCGAAAGAGGATTTATGGAGCTCCGATCTTACTCTCAACCATCTGCACAATTTTACCAACACACCTAAACTTCGTTAAATGCGGAAATAGCATCGCGAAAATATCATGCCCTGGTGGGGCCACGAACTCTCGACCCTAGGCCTAATCCCACTCTCAATCAAAATTCGAACTGATAAATTCGTACCTACCGGTAGCCTAGGCTAGCCCTATTTTTTTTGTGAATAGATATAGACAATGGTTTAAAGGAACGACCATCCTATATTATGTTCAAATAATATGTAATAGCACTGTGTATGGTTGTATTAAATTTAAATAGTGATAGATGTGTATATTAATGGGATAAATATTCCGAAGTTAGCATACTTTCAGAAAATTATAGTGCAACCCTGTTGCCAGATACTAATCAACCCCATTATCATTATATCATAATGGATTTGACTAATTTGCATAATTTTGTGGGGATCGGTTTTTACACCATACCCGAAGGAGGATTTATGGAGCTCCGATCTTACTCTCAACCATCTGAACAATTTTACCAACACACCTAAACTTCGTTAAATGCGGAAATAGTCTCACGAAAATATCATGCCCTGGTGGGGGCACGAACTCTCGACCCTTGGGTGTGAGGCAGACACCTTACCAGTTAGACCAATAGAGATATCCCACTTGGCCTGTTCGGCTCAGGGTATTTCCGCATCCGAGGTCTGTTTAGGCTAGCCTACTTTCACTGACTTTACAATTTCAAATACCTAGGACATTAATATAATATTTTCCTATCTTTTTTGTAGTGATATTTTTATGATTTAGTGGTATATTGGTGTCTGTCTAGGGTTATAATGCATTATGAAAGTTACCTCTAAATCTCTGACTTGGTAACAGTTCAGTATGGGCCGGCTTAAGTAACCCTGCTTTCTTTGAGTACTACACGGCAAGAGAAGCTTTCGGTTCTGTCATTACTGTTCAAGGTAAATAGCAACTGCTAAATTCGACATCATGTTCAAATAATATGTAATAGCACTGTCTATGGTTGTATTAGACAAATATCGTGATAGGTTTCTATTTTATGTGGATAAATAGTATTAAGCTGAATAAACTAAATACCGAAAGTTCACTAGAGAGGATGTTGATACATTTGCTAGATAAGTTTAAAGTAAAATATATGAGGGAGGAGGGAGGTAGGAAGGAAGGGCAGGGTAAGTCACACAGGCAATTGCCAAAACTTTAAAGGTCCACATCATTGTTATTAAACTAAGCATTTGGCAAAGGGAGGAATTGTTAAAAACCTTAGCCAATACTCTGCTATTCACCAAAATTAAATTTGAATTAGCATTATTATTTGGTAGGGTAGGTATGTATAGGTAGGTTGGCTAAATAATTGGTGAAATTCGTAGGGACTCGAACTGTTTTGAGAGAGTTAAATCAAAAAAATAATAGATCTGAATAATAAATCGACTATGTTATTAACCTAAGACGTGCGCATGGGGGGTATGAGACACCACACTCCTGTGCGCACGTATTTGAGCTGTTCCCATCACTAACATCGTTATTTTACCATAAATAGCATTAATACTTATCCATATGCGCCTATTATAGGTTGATTTTAAAGGTATTAACCTGTTACAACAATAAAACAAGTGGAAACAGTGTTTGGATGGACAAAATCGGCGATACAGGCCGGGAGTCACATAATGTATGGCTGAGGCAACCTCCCTCCCCTCCCCTTGTCTGGAGAGACACTGTTACGCAATAGTCTCTCTCTCGCTCTTTCCCACGCTTGGTAACAGTGATGACAACGCCCTGCTACCAACTCGCTAATGTTAGCACAATAATAGACCACAGAATAAGGGAATAACAGGGAAAATAGGTGATAACTGAAGGAGGGAAGGAAAGTGGGGAAGGAGGGGAGGTGGAGGAGTGATATTTGGCATGGCCCAGGGGCAAAACAAAAATAAAAAAATAAAAAAACAAAAACAAAACAAAAATTTGTTTTGGGTGTTTTAAATGGATTTTTTCCCCCCAGCCTCTTAAGAGTCTTCCCGCAGTCACCCGGGGAAACTCTTAAGAGTCTTCCAGCAGTTGCCGGGTTAAGCAAAACTGGGGGATGCGTGGAAGCCTATAGACTGTAGACGGTAAACTTTGTGTGGGTAACGAATGCGGTTTTAAAGTAATTTAAGAATAGACAGTTTTCAATGCTGCGGCCAAACTATTCCACCCATTTATATTCTTTTGGTATCAAAACGTTCGGAATCGCGAGCCTCACCCAACTACGCAAGCATGGCTTTGATCATCGGCGTAGTTTTCAAGATGTGGAATTTTAAGTGGAATTAGAGTTTTTTTCAAGATTGCCGGAAAAAACCCACGTGCAAAAGCAAAACCTTCTCTATAACATTTGTGGAGCATTAGTAGTGGAGTCCATATGCCAAAGCCCAATCGTTTTCCTATGAGTGGGAGAGACGGTATTTAGGTGTCAATGTTTTCGGGAAATCGGCTGCCACGGACCTGTTTGGCCACCATGCCGGATGTTTAGCATATCAAAAGTTGCCCAATACAAAAACGCACCTCTTGTGAAAGTTTGATCCCGATCCAAAAAGCGGTTCTGGAGTTATTGCGTCGAAACCGGCGTGTAAGAATAATTTGGATGAAAAACCGGGTTTAATGATTACAATAGGGGTTCCCCGTAGGGGTCGAACCCCTAATAATAATAATAATAGTTCTTCGCACCTCTTGTGAAAGTTTGATCCTGATCCAAAAAGCGGTTCTGGAGTTATTGCGTCGAAACCGGCGTGTAAGAATAATTTGGATGAAAAACCGGGTTTAATGATTACAATAGCCTCGGGTGGATGGGACTCGTTAGCCTTGGTCGGCAACTCATCTAGGGGAGACAACCTTATACAAATCCGGGTGGATGGGACTCGTCAGCCTTGGTTGGCAATCTGTCTAGGGGAGTAAACCTGATACAAATCCGTACTGCTTACCTAAGGGTAAGGCAGGTTAGTGGATGGATTAGCCGAACACCACTAGAAAAATAGTGCTAACAAGATGCACAGAGGGCCTCGGAGTCGGACGGATCCTAAATTGAGTGGTCAATCCTGTAAGTCCTTCACTAAACTGGCTCGGGTTGTCCCTCTCACAGGGAATAGGTCCGCTTGGGGGCATTCTGTGTATGGCCACCCTCGTAAGGGGAGTAAGGCGTCCGGCAATAGATAGATAGATAGATAGAATAGGGGTTTCCCGTAGGGGTCGAACCCCTAATAATAATAATAATAGTTCTTAAAGCTAGCGCATGCTAAACCAACTAAGGATAGCCCAATAAGGCCGATTAGGCGTATTTGCATTGGGGTCCTGTACTACTACCCCGTCCCGGGCCCTTGCTCATGAGGGACGGTAATGACTCAGTGCTTGTGAAAAATCTTTAATGCGCCGAGCGTGGGCGCGATCCTGGGCCTTCTGAGTGGAAGTCCAAGACGCTAGTCACTACACCAGCGAGTGATATGTTATGTACTGACCCTCGAAAGGAGGTCCTCCTGTAATTCTTTGGAAGTGACACTTGAACCCTCGCTTCTTGTTGCTACTACCGTCACTCCGCAACTCCACTTGGATCTCACCCACCCCGTACACTCCTGAAACAACATATTATGTAGTACAACTGCAGCTTTCGCACATTGAATAGAAAACTGCATGCCCAACCCTGCAACCTTGGAACTATTTACCGAAATTGAATAATATACACAAATATAGTAAATTATTTACCTTTGACCTCGACATACTACCCTAAACTTTACATTGGATTATATTGGTTCATGATCAACGACTGCATAAGCAATGCAAATAATATTTTTAAGTTTATCAGATTTGGAGAAAAAAAATAACAAAAAGATGAATTTGACATTTGATCTTGTTATTGATATGTCAAATTTTTATCTGAAAAATATATATTTTCATATGCAGTATGGTCATCTGTCTCAGTGTATTGGGAGAAACTTCAACACATATTATTATGTTCTATCCAACAACCAACTCTAGTCCTAAAATCGATTAATGAAATTTAACACACACATGTGGCAGTCCGTGGATTCGAACCCAGGACGCTCACACCGAAAAACAACACCTTATGCATTGTTTAAGAAGATAATATATTAACCTTAATGTTTGACCCTGACTTGTGGACATTGCACTCGCAGACTTGTTACATATTACATACACATACATGCATACATACATGAATACATAATTCAAAAGACTGAGGGGTCCACATGAGGTTCAGTCTCACCTACTATAGTGTGTTCATTATAGTTATTGTTATGCCTTGCTTTTATGCAGGATTAACAATCGGTGAAGGTGAGTTCTTCTAGACTGGGATATTGGAATTAATGCAAGTACATATAAAGAATCAATAGACGACATGTATAATCTCGAAAGATAATTTGTAATACAACTTTGTTCACTTATTCACTAGAATATATATGATGAATTGTATAAACACTTTTTAACACATGGGCAGAGCTGGGCACCACAAACAAAAAATCTAGTCCACAAACTCAAATTTGCAAATCTCGTGAAATTTCCGGTTCCAAATGCAAATCAGCAAACGCAAACCTTTTTTATTTGTTTTATTTAAACTACAGAATCAAGGGTAAATCAATGGGTTGAGTTTATTATATTCCACTGCCAGGTGTTGGGTAAATTGTTTTGTTAACGGCAAGGTACTTACCGGTACTTACCGGTATTAGGTAGCTACTGGAACATCTTCACCACCTCAGAGCCGGCCAATAGCTCAACTGGAAATGTTCGCTCCCATCTACTATTTGTCGTCCCTCTTGAATCGCTTGGCTGTTGGTGTGCAAGCCAACGATGTGACGACAGGCAGCCGGATACTGAAGGTGTATCCGCCTAGTAGGGGAGAGTGATGCCAGGTCCGAGGTGGACTTTACTGGAACTAGAGGAGTTGGCTGGAAGGCTGGAACAACTGGATCCAATTTTCCATGGGTGCCCGAACGAGGGAGAGAATGTGGGTTGCAAGATGTTAGCCCAGTGGAGTCCGAGAGGTGAATGAACTCTGTAGCTTCCCCCACCCCCTTGATATAGCCC